>JBBPBT010001310.1:3244615-3267783 GCA_037974875.1 Cicer bijugum | reverse complement strand
AAATAATATTCCCAAAACTCACTACACAACTTGATCAAGACAAACACTTTTCTAAACACTTTAGCAATTAACAAATGATTAGTTTCTTCAATTTTGAAAACAATAAAAAAAACATACAAATACTTTTTCATTTATTAAAATATAAAAATGATTTCCCAACCATAAAACATATCAACGTTTAATTATAACCGATAAACTTATAAAACTAACTTCAATCATTAAAATCATCATAAAACTATTTCTAATCAATTGAATCATAATAATATACATTTTCAATTAAAATATGATCTAGACATTGAAGAAACATTTTTTCATTGCCCACAAATTGATTCTTGACACAAATAAACACGTTTGACAAATTAAAATTATTTTTCTAGTTCAATTCCGTCAAGTAAATCAAGAAAACTCTAAAAATAACAACATATTACTAAAGTTTACAATTAGAGGTAGAGGTTTATATTACATCAAATTCGCAGCCACAAAGCAAATGTGGTTTCTAACACTCTAAATGTTGTTCTGAGGACCGACCTTCAAAATCAAAGACTCATATTGTTAGGTCACAGGTTTAAATTCGGGATAAGACGTCTAACCTAATAACATCAACTTTTGCCAGTTGAACTAGGGCTTAAGGACAAAACTTGAGAGATTTATTATAGTGTAATTTTAGATAAATATTTAAATTAGAGTAAAAGATTTTTACATTCTTTTAAAATGTGAGAGAAAGACAATGACTAAAAAACCAATTAACAAGCACATAGACTGTAATAACCATAACCATGTATCTAGAAAATAATAGTAATTCATATATTTATAAATTTAAGAGGTAATCATTGAAATACAATCATTGAAATGTCATTGTAACCACATGGTACAGAGTTTGCTAAAAATCCACTGTTTTACTAAAAATTAAATTAAATATCAACTTCAACACACATAACTATAAAACCTGTTCCTTTGATGTCTGAATTCAAGCCTCAAGCCATCCTATCTACTACAAGTTGTTAGATACATTGAGGACCAGATTCATCCTCAAATTATATTAAATGATTTTAAGCTTGAGGTGAAACTTGAAAGTGAAAATAAGCTAAGGTTTGATCATAAGGAAAACTTTTATCTGAGGAAGTCTGATTGGAGAAGTACGGATAAAGGAAACCTGGATTAAGGAAAACTTTTATCTGAGGAAGTTTGATGCACTTCGACTTTTCTCCTGCCTTTCCAACATATAGTTGATAGTACATGGATAATTCCTCGAACTTAGTAGCCTACTCTTCCACCGACATATCCCTTTGTTCCAATTTAATATATTCCATCTCCTTTCTATTACAGATATCTTCAGGGAAATACTTAATTAGAAAACATGTTCTTGAATATAGCCCAAGTTATTGCAGTCCCTGCATTATCTAAACGTTGGTGTGCATTATCCCACCAATGTTCAGCTTCCTCCGTCAACATAAAGGTACCAAGATGCACTTTCTGACCTTCGGGACATGCCACTCCTCTGAAAATTTTCTCAACTTCTTGCAACCACTTTTGAGCTCCATCAAGATTATAGTGACCTTCAAATGATGGAGGGTTACCCTTGTGGAATCGATCCATCACCATGAATTCATTTATTTGCACATTTCCTTGGCCACCACTATAGCTAGTAGCTTGAGCAACAACTTCAGCAGCAATCTGTGCAGCTTGAGTAGTAGTTAACGCAGAGGCTTGTATAGTAGCTTGAGATTTAGCCAAAGCTTGGAGAGCCTGCACTGTAACTCCTGCCATAGACTCTAGAGCCTCAACAATCACATCATCATTCCTTCCACTACAATCACAACCTACATCAATTAGATAAGCCAAACGAATATAGTGAGACACTTGGGGAAGTGAGAACTAACCTAGTTCGACAATACTAACACAACAATGACCATAACCACATAACGCATAACAGAGTACACATGGAAACATAGCGAACACATAACACATTTACGATCTGATTGGACAGACCGGCTATGATACCACCAATGTGACACCCTGAACCCAAAAAAAAAAATTTATTTCCTTATTTTCTAAACGATGAAATTATTTCGAAACAAATAAATAAATATAAACGTTCAAACTTAACAACTTGTAATCACAATATCAGTCAACAAAATCTTTTTTGAAGTACACATACTTATGTGTTAAATTAAGTGCAAATGTAGTCCCAACCCGATGTCACTATCAGAACGGTAATTTCCAAAATAAAAAATGCTCCAAATAACATCAACACAATGCATAATAATAAGGGTCTCCAAGACATGACGACTTCCGCTTCTCCGATGGTACTAGTCATCACCTGCAACTTACAACTCGTCTGCGTCCATCGCAAACACCAAACCCAAACAAAGAGGGGTGACTATCGAAATTATGTAACAATATAAAATACACGAGGAGAACACGCAATCAATCAAATTATCACAACCACAAAAGTAGTGAAGTGTATAATATCAACGGTTCATCAAATTCATTCACAATAAGACAATCACAATGATGAAATGTTAGGAGGCCTGAGACTATTAGGAGGCCTGAGACTATTTGGTACCATTCTACTCTGAAGTACTTGGTTAGGAGGCCTGAGACTATGCCACTACAATAGTGGATGGACAATTCATGGATGGCCAAGTCCTCATAGATCCCCTCAACTCAACCCGAGAGACATATACGCGACGGTCGGGGTACTCTTGTGTTGCACGGTAGCTCTCGACCTTAGGGAATAACCCGATAATCCACTTAGGAATTCCCCACTAGAGGTACCCCTAAGGTCTATCAGTCTTACCTTACAGTTCGATTGTAGCCCTCCACGATTAGGCTCATTCAATTGTACTTTCGTGAATCACTAGGTTTGTCAAACCCTCCATATATGATGAAAAAATAGTTCTAACTCCAAAATCACAACTCAACAAATCTCAGTTTGACTTCACAACATTCATCATTATATATGTATATCAGTCTATCACAATAAAATTCAATATTTTGGTTTGTCGTACTCACAATGCATCATTCAGTCTTATCAATCACAAATAAAGATCAAACAGGTCGCACATTCAAGTGATATCATAATTTCATTCCAGTAGCAAGAAGACCCCAATTGTAAGACCCATAATTTTAAAAGTGTACTTTATGTATTTTAATGGATTTTGGTATTGAACTCAAGGGCTTTGTAGTCAAAGTTATTAATATTTTGGAGTTTATATAATCAAAAGGTATTTTGATGCTCGATTAGTATTACTCGTCGATAAATAAATTAAATTAACTGCGGCGAATCTTTTGCGAAGAGTTTAATGCGTTATGGGTGAAAGGGTAATTTAATAAATATCTAAAGATTTTGAGATATTTGTTAATTATAATTAATATATATAGAAAAGGAAGGGAAGGAATTGGAAAGAAAGCAAATAGAAAGGAAAGAAAAAGGAAGAAAGGAAAACTGAAGGAAAACAGAAAAATTTTCCGTCTCCTTCCTCTCTCTGCCTCACGCATACTCAAATTCCTCCTTCCTCCATTGTTGCTCGTTTTTGCTTCCTTTTCTTTCCATAGAGCTCGAAATTGATAGTGGGTTATAGGACAAGAATTTCTCAACTTCACTCTTCCTCTTTGATTCGAAAATGGAGAAAAACGGTATTAGGGATTCGAACTCAAATCTCCCGGTTTCATCTAGATCTAAGCGTCGTTTCAAGAAGTGATAGAAGGGAAAGTTGCTCACCACTACACTACGGTGCTAGTGAGCTAACTTTGGAAGCGGCGTTGCGAGCGGAGATTTTTACCGGATTTGCTCACGGTACCGAAATCGAACGAAAAAGCTAAGGTGAAGGTAAGGGCTCCTTCCAAACTTTTAGTTTGCATTTAGGGACTTACTTGTGGTTGTGTGGAAAAGAATTTGGTTAGGGTTAAAGTAAGGTTTTATGGAGAATGAATTTTAAACCCATTTATGTATGATTTTGAGTATATGAAACTTGTTGTGTTTGAGTGATGGATTATGTTGATTTGTGTTCGTTGTTTTGACGTATTCTAAATTGATAACTGATGAAATTTGAGTTTGTTTTGTGTGGTTTGTGTGGAAAATGATTTGGAATGAAGTAGGGATTGATTGTGAAAGTATGTGTGAGTTTGTTTTGTGTGGTTTGTGTGGAAAATGATTTGGAATGAAGTAGGGATTGATTGTGAAAGTATGTGAAAGTTGGTTTTGTGTGGAATTTGAAAACCATTAAGTTAAATGAGTATTATGAATGGGGAATCTCTTAATGTCTTGTTTACTTAAGGTGAGTTTGTGAAAATCGTTTATGTTAAATGAGAATTAAGAATGGGGAATCTCTTAATGTCTCGTTTACTTAATGTTGTTTTGAAAATCGTTTAAGTTAACTGGGCGTTAAGAATGGGGAATCTCTTAATGTCTTAGTTACTTAACGTTGCTTGAAAATCGTTTAAGTTAACTGAGCGTTAAGAATGGGGAATCTCTTAATGTCTTGGTTACTTAATGTTTGTTTTTGAAAATCGTTTCAGTTAAATGAGTATTAAGAATGGGGAATCTCTTAATGTCTTATTTACTGAATGTTTTGTTGTGGGAATCGTTTAAGTCAAAAGTATATTAAGAATGGGGAATCTCTTAATATGTCTGGTTGCTTAATGTTTGGCGTGAAAATCGTTTAAGTCAAATGAGTGTTAAAAATGGGGAATCTTTTAATAACTGCATTTGCTTAACGATTGTTATGAATGAAGTCAGTATACGCTCATGCATTTTCATGATTTTTGTAAATCGTGCAGACCCGTGATAGGTGGCACCTTGATCAATAGTACTTTGGCCTGTGATAGGCGGTACATTTATGATTTACGTTTTTGTAAGTTGTGCAGACCCGTGATAGGTGGCACCTTGGTAAATAGTACTTTGGCCTGTGATAGGCGGTACATTTACGACTTACGGTTTTTTGTAAATTGTGCAGACCCGTGATAGGTGGCACCTCGGTAAAGAGTACTTTGGCCTGTGATAGGCGATACCTTTACAATTTACGTTCTTTTTAGTAAGCCGTGCAGACCCGTGATAGGTGGCACCTTGGTAAACGATACGGGCCCGTGATAGGCAGTACGTTTATGGTTTACACTTTTTAGTAAATCGTGCAGACCCATGATAGGTGGCACCTCGGTAATTGGTACTTTGGCCTGCGATAGGCGGTACAATTATGATTTACGACCCTTCGAGGAGGGTTTTGGTTTGGAATTCCGAGTCCATGCATTTTGGCATATACGCATTGCATTAGGGTGCTTGGCACACGAGTTGTGATTGATGTAAATTTATGATTGTGTTGTTTTTGCTAAGTGTTATGGTTTGAAACTAAGTGTAAGTGTGTTTAATTCAGATTGAGATTTCGTTGATGGTTCTAAGAGTTATGTTTGGAATCGTGTGATAGTATGTTAGACTGTAAAATGTTTTCGAAACTCATAATGTCGTGGTAATTGTATGGTTATTGTTAAGGGTTAAGGTTTGAAGTGGTGTTTGAATGTGATTGAGTTAGTTTATGTATTTTTGAAAGATAATACAGGGAAATCGATTTACCAAATCGATTTGATGAGTTACAGGGGCCTTGTTTTGCACGAAATCGATTTATCCAACCGATTTTGTAAGTTGTCTTTCAAAATCATTTAAGAAATCGATTTGGGAAATCGATTTGGATACAATTGGATTCAAGTCAGGGGCTTCGTTTTTCCGAAATCGATTTACCCAATCGATTGGAATCAATACAGGGGCTCTGTCTGTCTGTCAATCGATTTACCCAATCGATTGAGTCAATCGATTTACCCAATCGATTGATTTAAGCCCAAAGTTCAGTTTTCACTAAAAAAATTCAGGAAATTGATTTCCCCAATCGATTGGTTCAGTGGGAAATCTTATGTTGAGTTTGATAATTGATCTCTCAATTGATTTATCAATGCTTTGTTCAGTTATGTATTACTTGATGGATTGATAACTCTATTTGATGTCATTTACATTTGGCAAGCTTTACATGAACTTTTAGCATGTGGAAAAACCCATCTAATATGTTTGATAAATTGAAAAGGTTATTTGTGCATTGAAAAGTTTAGATGTTATGTGTTAACTGTTAATTTCGGTTGGTGACCCTTTACAACTATTGTGGAAATCTGGGCTTTGCCCTCAGATGAGAGTCAGGATGATCCTACCGGTACGTACCCTCCGGAAGGGAATGTGGATGGGAGTGCTTGATTGGAGCTACGTTAGGAGAATCTCACGGGGCGCGTGGAGATTACTCAAGGCGTATAGTTTTTTTTGGTTATGTATATAATGATCAGACTAGGTTGTCACTCAGGACACATATGTCCTTCTTTTGGGCTACTTTTATTGTAAAGTTGAAAGGATGTACATGTACTATTGCTGACAGCAGGACATGCCTTGGATTTATATTTTGAAAAACTTTTCCGCTGCTTGTAAATTTTTATGACTTAGTTAGATATCCAAAGGTTTTATTTTATTAATTTGTTCGGTTTTATTTATTTCCTTGTTGTATTTTTAATTTCTTTCGAAAAAAAAAATACACCCTCGCTTTGAAAAACGGGGTGTAACATTATGGTATCAGAGCTTTGGTTTGGTTTTCTTTGGGGGCTGTGGAACCTTTCGTTCTAGATGGTGGGTTAGGAGTTGTTGTCTGATCATGTGTCGGTTTAGGTGGTATGAGTTGTCAAGCTCAGAATAATTATCATGTGCGGATGGGGTCGGAAGTTATTTTTGGAATTATTGAAGTAGTGTTAAGACTCTGTTTGATGATGGTTTTATAGGAAAACCATGCCGCCAAGGAGGAATGACGTTCCGAGAGCCAATGCCGATAGGGATGATCGGATGGCAGAGGCTATGAATAACATGGCTGCTTCTGTTGCTGCACAGACTGCTGCCAAGACTCAACGTGATCTTGAAAAGAGGGAAAGAGAGATCCGTGCTGCGGAGTCAAGAGGTTTAGAAGACTTCCGTCGTTACAATCCTCCTAAGTTTAAGGGGGATGAGAACTCAGAGAAAGCGGATCAGTGGATCCAAGAAGTGGAGAAGATATTCGAAATGATTAACTGTCAGGCGGCAGTGAAGGTCAACTATGCCACTTACATGCTACTAGGGGATGCTGAGTACTGGTGGAGGAGTGCCAGATTGTTAATGAGATCGGCTCACGAGGAAGTGAACTGGGAATCATTCAAAAGGAAGTTTCTAGACAAATACTTCCCGATGAGTACCAGGACCAAGCTGGGTGATGATTTCCTGAAACTGCATCAGGGGAACATGACCGTAGGCGAATACGCCGCTAAATTTGAATCGCTATCAAGGCATTTCCGATTTTTCC
Source organism: Cicer bijugum (assembly GCA_037974875.1). Taxonomy (NCBI): domain Eukaryota; kingdom Viridiplantae; phylum Streptophyta; class Magnoliopsida; order Fabales; family Fabaceae; genus Cicer; species Cicer bijugum. The sequence continues at coordinate 3,260,428 of JBBPBT010001310.1, read as the reverse complement.
GTGAAGAGATTGATGAACCATTCATGTGTCATCGCTTCCAAGACGGACTAAAGTATGAGATTCAAGACTCCGTCTTGCCCTTGGGAATTCAACGTTTCCAAGCCCTTGTGGAAAAATGCAGGGAAGTTGAGGATATGAAGAATAAGAGGGCTAGTCGAGGAGGGAATTTTGGTGCAGGAGGGCCTAGTCGGACGAATTATCAGAATAACAAGGGGAAACAAGTTGCTAAACCCTATAATCGACCACAAAATAACAACAGTGGGCAGAATCGCCCCGGGAACCAGAATTTTGGAAGACAATTGGGACAAGTGCTTCGATGCTTCCGATGTGGGGAAGAGGGACATTATGCTAGTGCTTGTACCTCTAATGTCCTCTCCTGTTACAATTGTCGGAAGCCAGGGCATATGGCAAGGGATTGCACGGCCCCAAAGGTGGAACCTGTGGTGAATGTGGCTAGGGCTACTCATCCTACTGCTAGAGGACGCATTTATTGTGTGAGTGCCGAAGAGGGGAATCCATCTGGGAATCTAATTCAACGTGACTGTGAGATTGCAGGTAACCATTTAACTGCACTTTTTGATTCGGGGGCAACCCATTCCTTCATTGCTATGGATTGCGTGAATCGTTTGAAGTTATTTGTGTCTGCTTTGCCTTTTGATTTGGTTGTCTCCACACCTGCTAAGACTTTGACAATAAATTCTGCATGTTTACATTGTCAAATAACTATTCAGAATAGGGATTTCTTGGTTAATTTGATTTGTTTACCACTACAATCACTCGAGGTCATCCTCGGTATGGATTGGATGTTGTATCACTATGTGATCTTAGACTGTGCTCGCAAATTGGTTCTTTTCCCCGAACCAGGAGTTGTTAAGTATTTAGCTGCTAACAAACTCCGAGTGTCACTAAGTGAAGGGACTCATGAGTTTTTGTCTCTGGCTCATGTGGAGGCAAAGATAAATGTGAACATAGAAGATGTGATGCTTGTCAATGAGTACCGGGATGTATTTCCAACGGAAATTCCAGGATTGCCACCGGTAAGAGAAGTGGAATTTTTCATTGATTTGCACCCAGGAACGGGACCAATTTCGATTGCACCGTACCGAATGTCACCATTGGAATTAAATGAGCTCAAAGGTCAAATTGAAGATTTGTTGAAGAGGAAATTTATTAGACCAAGCGTATCGCCATGGGGAGCTCCGGTTTTGCTAGTTAAGAAGAAGGACGGAAGCTCACGCTTATGTGTGGATTATAGACAGCTTAATAAGGCAACTATTAAGAATCGTTATCCTTTGCCACGCATTGATGATTTAATGGACCAACTGATAGGGGCCGCGATATTTTCGAAGATTGACTTGAAGTCGGGTTACCATCAGATTCTAGTAAGGGAAGGAGATGTTCAGAAAACTGCTTTCAGAACCCGTTATGGACATTATGAATATCTCGTTATGCCATTCGGAGTTACCAATGCACCAGCTATTTTCATGGACTACATGAACAGAATCTTTAGTCCATTCCTTGATAAATTTGTTGTGGTGTTCATTGATGATATATTGATTTATTCAAAAACTGAAGAAGAGCATGGAGAACACTTACGTCAAGTTCTTGAGATTTTACGCAAGAAGCAATTGTATGCCAATTTTTCAAAGTGTGAGTTTTGGCTAGAAAAAGTGAATTTCTTGGGACATGTGATAACCAAGGAAGGAATCGCTGTAGATCCAGCTAAGATTGAGGCGGTTCTTGCTTGGAAACAGCCTCAGACTGTCACGGACATACGAAGTTTTGTAGGACTGGCAGGGTACTACAGGAGGTTTATTGAAGGTTTTGCGAAGATTGTGACCCCATTGACACAACTTACCAGAAAGGATCAACCTTTTGCATGGACGGAGAAGTGTGAGGAAAATTTTCGGTTACTGAAGACGAAATTGACGACCTCACCAGTGTTGGTGTTACCGCAATCAGATGAACCCTATGAAGTTTATTGTGATGCGTCTCACCAAGGGTTGGGATGTGTTCTGATGCAACACAAGAAAGCCGTAGCTTATGCCTCCAGGCAATTGAAGACTCATGAGAGAAACTATCCTACTCATGATTTGGAGCTGGCTGCGGTTGTTTTTGCATTGAAGATCTGGAGGCACTACTTATATGGGTGCACATTCACCGTGTTCAGTGACCATAAGAGTTTGAAATATTTGTTTGATCAGAAGGAATTGAACATGCGTCAGAGAAGATGGATGGAGACTCTCAAGGATTTTGATTTCACACTACAGTACCACCCTGGGAAGGCCAATGTAGTGGCTGATGCGTTGAGTAGAAGGAGTGTATCGGTGTCTTCAACAATTATGGCTAGACAACAAGAGTTGTGGGAAGCTTTTGGAGACCTACACTTGAACGTAGAGTTTGCACTGGGAATTTTGAGACTCGGAATGATTAAGATTTCGAGTGGACTACTTGAAGACATTGCAAATTCTCAAAATGACGTCTTAATTCAGGAGAAGAGGAACCTAATAGTGCAAGGGAAGAAAACAGAGTTCAAAATTGGAGCAGATAATATTCTACGATGTAATGGTAGGATTTGTGTACCAGAAATTACGGATATGAGGAAAACAATTTTAGAAGAGGCTCATAAGAGCAAGTTGAGTATTCATCCTGGAGCAACAAAGATGTATCAAGATTTGAGACAGAATTATTGGTGGCCAGGAATGAAGAAACATGTAGCGGAGTATGTATCGACTTGTCTGACTTGTCAGAAAGCAAAGGTGGAACATCAGCGACCTGCTGGGATGTTGCAACCTTTAGAGATACCCGAATGGAAGTGGGACAGCATTTCCATGGATTTCATAACTGGGTTACCTAAAACAAGGAGAAAGAATGATTCTATCTGGGTGATAGTGGATCGATTGACTAAATCCGCGCACTTTTTGCCAGTAAAGACCACCTACAAGGGAGACCAGCTAACAGAGATCTACATTGCTGAAATTGTGAGGTTACACGGGGTACCATCGAGTATTGTATCAGACCGTGATCCGAAGTTCACCTCTCATTTTTGGGGAGCATTGCACGAAGCGTTGGGAACGAAATTACGATTGAGTTCAGCTTACCATCCCCAAACGGATGGACAGACTGAAAGAACAAATCAGTCCCTTGAAGATCTGTTGAGAGCATGTGTGTTAGATGATAGAGGAAGTTGGGATGATGTACTTCCGTTGATTGAGTTCACCTACAACAATAGTTTCCACGCGAGTATTGGAATGGTGCCATATGAGGCTTTATACGGGCGCAAGTGTCAAACGCCCTTGTGTTGGTATAAGGACGGTGAAAATATGATCGTCGGACCAGAGATGGTGCAACAGACTACAACTAAGGTGAGGAGAATCAAGGAGAAAATGAAGACTTCACAGGATCGTCAGAAGAGTTATGCGGACAGGCGTCGCAGACTTTTGGAATTCGAACAAGGTGACCATGTATTCCTGAGAGTCACACCTACTACTGGAGTTGGTAGAGCATTGAAATCGAAGAAGTTGACTCCGAAATTCATTGGACCATATCAGATTTCTGCACGAATTGGGCCAATTGCTTACCGGATTGCATTGCCTCCGATACTGTCCAATATTCATGACGTGTTTCATGTGTCACAGTTGAGGAAATATCTTGCAAATCCATCTCATGTGGTCGAACCAGACACAATCCAGCTAAAGGATAACCTGTCATTCGAAGTACCACCTGTGAGAATTGATGACAGGAAGATTAAGCGATTGAGGACCAAAGATGTTTCGTTGGTTAAAGTAATTTGGAATCCAATTACTGGAGACGCAACCTGGGAACTGGAGAGCAAGATGAGAGAACAACACCCAGAGTTATTTATTGACGCATAGTTTCGAGGACGAAACTAATTTTAGGGGGGTAGTAATGTAAGACCCATAATTTTAAAAGTGTACTTTATGTATTTTAATGGATTTTGGTATTGAACTCAAGGGCTTTGTAGTCAAAGTTATTAATATTTTGGAGTTTATATAATCAAAAGGTATTTTGATGCCCGATTAGTATTACTCGTCGATAAATAAATTAAATTAACTGCGGCGAATCTTTAGCGAAGAGTTTAATGCGTTATGGGCGAAAGGGTAATTTAATAAATATCTAAAGATTCTGAGATATTTGTTAATTATAATTAATATATATATATATATATATATATATAAATATATATATATATATATGTAGAAAAGGAAGGGAAGGAATTGGAAAGAAAGCAAATAGAAAGGAAAGAAAAAGGAAGAAAGGAAAACTGAAGGAAAACACAAAAATTTTCCGTCTCCTTCCTCTCTCTGCCTCACGCATACTCAAATTCCTCCTTCCTCCATTGTTGCTCGTTTTTGCTTCCTTTTCTTTCCATAGAGCTCGAAATTGATAGTGGGTTATAGGACAAGGATTTCTCAACTTCACTCTTCCTCTTTGATTCGAAAACAGAGAAAAACGGTATTAGGGATTCGAACTCAAATCTCCCGGTTTCATCTAGATCTAAGCGTCGTTTCAAGAAGTGATAGAAGGGAAAGTTGCTCACCACTACACTACCGTGCTAGTGAGCTAACTTTGGAAGCGGCGTTGCGAGCGGAGATTTTTGCCGGATTTGCTCACGGTACCGAAATCGAACGAAAAAGCTAAGGTGAAGGTAAGGGCTCCTTCCAAACTTTTAGTTTGCATTTAGGGACTTACTTGTGGTTGTGTGGAAAAGAATTTGGTTAGGGTTAAAGTAAGGTTTTATGGAGAATGAATTTTAATCCCATTTATGTATGATTTTGAGTATATGAAACTTGTTGTGTTTGAGTGATGGATTATGTTGATTTGTGTTCGTTGTTTTGACGTATTCTAAATTGATAACTGATGAAATTTGAGTTTGTTTTGTGTGGTTTGTGTGGAAAATGATTTGGAATGAAGTAGGGATTGATTGTGAAAGTATGTGTGAGTTTGTTTTGTGTGGAAAATGATTTGGAATGAAGTAGGGATTGATTGTGAAAGTATGTGAAAGTTGGTTTTGTGTGGAATTTGAAAACCATTAAGTTAAACGAGTATTAAGAATGGGGAATCTCTTAATGTCTTGTTTACTTAATGTGAGTTTGTGAAAATCGTTTAAGTTAAATGAGAATTAAGAATGGGGAATCTCTTAATGTCTCGTTTACTTAATGTTGTTTTGAAAATCGTTTAAGTTAACTGGGCGTTAAGAATGGGGAATCTCTTAATGTCTTAGTTACTTAACGTTGCTTGAAAATCGTTTAAGTTAACTGAGCGTTAAGAATGGGGAATCTCTTAATGTCTTGGTTACTTAATGTTTGTTTTTGAAAATCGTTTCAGTTAAATGAGTATTAAGAATGGGGAATCTCTTAATGTCTTATTTATTGAATGTTTTGTTGTGGGAATCGTTTAAGTCAAAAGTATATTAAGAATGGGGAATCTCTTAATATGTCTGGTTGCTTAATGTTTGGCGTGAAAATCGTTTAAGTCAAATGAGTGTTAAAAATGGGGAATCTTTTAATAACTGCATTTGCTTAACGATTGTTGTGAATGAAGTCAGTATACGCTCATGCATTTTCATGCTTTTTGTAAGTTGTGCAGACCCGTGATAGGTGGCACCTTGATAAATAGTACTTTGGCCCGTGATAGGCGGTACATTTATGACTTACGGTTTTTTGTAAATTGTGCAGACCCGTGATAGGTGGCACCTCGGTAAAGAGTACTTTGGCCTGTGATAGGCGGTACCTTTACAATTTACGTTCTTTTTAGTAAGCCGTGCAGACCCGTGATAGGTGGCACCTTGGTAAACGATACGAGCCCGTGATAGGCAGTACGTTTATGGTTTACGCTTTTTAGTAAATCATGCAGACCCGTGATAGGTTGCACCTCGGTAATTGGTACTTTGGCCTGCGATAGGCGGTACAATTATGATTTACGGCCCTTCAAGGAGGGTTTTGGTTTGGAATTCCGAGTCCATGCATTTTGGCATATACGCATTGCATTAGGGTGCTTGGCACACGAGTTGTGATTGATGTAAATTTATGATTGTGTTGTTTTTGCTAAGTGTTATGGTTTGAAACTAAGTGTAAGTGTGTTTAATTCAGATTGAGATTGCGTTGATGGTTCTAAGAGTTATGTTTGGAATCGTGTGATAGTATGTTAGACTGTAAAATGTTTTCAAAACTCATAATGTCGTGGTAATTGTATGGTTATTGTTAAGGGTTAAGGTTTGAAGTGGTGTTTGAATGTGATTGAGTTAGTTTATGTATTTTTGAAAGATAATACAGGGAAATCGATTTACCAAATCGATTTGATGAGTTACAGGGGCCCTGTTTTGCACGAAATCGATTTATCCAACCGATTTTGTAAGTTGTCTTTCAAAATCAGTTAAGAAATCGATTTGGATACAATTGGATTCAAGTCAGGGGCTTCGTTTTTCCGAAATCGATTTACCCAATCGATTGGAATCAATACAGGGGCTCTGTCTGTCTGTCAATCGATTTACCCAATCGATTGAGTCAATCGATTTACCCAATCGATTGATTTAAGCCCAGAGTTCAGTTTTCACTAAAAATTTTCAGGAAATTGATTTCCCCAATCGATTGGTTCAGTGGGAAATCTTATGTTGAGTTTGATAATTGATCTCTCAATTGATTTATCAATGCTTTGTTCAGTTATGTATTACTTGATGGATTGATAACTCTATTTGATGTCATTTACATTTGGCAAGCTTTACATAAACTTTTAGCATGTGGAAAAACCCATCTAATATGTTTGATAAATTGAAAAGGTTATTTGTGCATTGAAAAGTTTAGATGTTATGTATTAATTGTTAATTTCGGTTGGTGACCCTTTACAACTATTGTGGAAATCTGGGCTTTGCCCTCAGATGAGAGTCAGGATGATCCTACCGGTACGTACCCTCCGGAAGGGAATGTGGATGGGAGTGCTTGATTGGAGCTACGTTAGGAGAATCTCATGGGGCACGTGGAGATTACTCAAGGCGTATAGTTTTTTTTGGTTATGTATATAATGATCAGACTAGGTTGTCACTCAGGACACATATGTCCTTCTTTTGGGCTACTTTTATTGTAAAGTTGAAAGGATGTACATGTACTATTGCTGACAGCAAGACATGCCTTGGATTTATATTTTGAAAAACTTTTCCGCTGCTTGTAAATTTTTATGACTTAGTTATATATCCAAAGGTTTTATTTTATTAATTTGCTCGGTTTTATTTATTTCCTTGTTGTATTTTTAATTTCTTTCGAAAAAAAAAATACACCCTCGCTTTGAAAAACGGGGTGTAACACCAATACATATCAGTCACACAATAACAATCAACATAATCTTCGTAAAATCAAATGGCATGCAATCTAGATATAAATAAATTCACGACAATTAAATAGGTTGCTAAATTATATTTTAATCCTCACTATTACCATTCACCTTTTCTTAATTAATTATTATTACTTAATAGGGTTCAACCGTACGTTGTATGCCCCGAATGAAATTTGAGAATTTTAGTATTCCTATTCATATCGCGTTATATTATACTCATAAAATCAGACCTCATCTCACCCTTACCTCGACTGAAGATTCTGCCCAATGAATATAATCTGCTAATGGGTCGTTTCTTTGTCGGTCGTCGTCTCTAATAGTCCGCGAGAGAGTTATAGCCCCACAACCACCAAATACAAATAAATTACTTACTATAAATAAATGAATAAATAAAGAAATAAATATTATTATTATTATTATTAACCCATTCTATAAGTGCTAAAGGTAACAATTAGTGTAACAACACAAATTTACTCTTCGTATTATTTTATTTATATATATATATATATATATATTATTCTATTTATTTTTTTAAGTTAAATATAGCTAATATTAATAATTTAAACCAATTACTAAGACAAACACACAAGACACACCTAAAGAAATTAGAACACATATTGACACTCATATAATAATAGCAGTGCATAATTATACTAATAAAATAAGGTAATGAGAAAATTGGGGTGTTACATTTCTCCCCTTGTTGAAGAAAGTTTTGTCCTCGAAATTTACCTGACAGAAATAGTTCTGGATAAGAATCGCGCATCTAGCTTTCGACTTCCCACGTGAAAGACATTATGAAGATTAGAAAGAGACGGAGGCAACGCGATCTGATATGCTACGCTACCGACACGTTTAAGGATTTGGTAAGGTCCTATAAACCGAGGAGTTAGCTTTCGCATTTTTAATGCCCGACCAACCCCAGTTGTTGGAGTAACTCTCAGAAATACATGATCTTCTTTTCGAAATTCAAGGTTTTTCTTTCTTTTATCATGGTAGCTCTTTTGCCTACTTTGAGATGCTCTCATCTTTTCCAGAATCATTTTTACTTATCAGTAGTTTGTTGAACAATCGTAGGTTCTAACACAAGCTTATCACCCATCTCAAACCAACACAGAGGGTTCCTACACCTTCTCCCATACAACGCCTCAAAAGGGGCCATCCTAATGCTAGAGTGAAAACTATTGTTATAGGTAAACTTTATAAGTGGCAAAAAGCTATCCCATCTTCCATTTTGTTCCAACACACAAGCTCTCAACAAGTCTTATAGGGATTGATTGGTTCGCTCAGTATGACCATCTGTTTGTGGGTGGTAGGCTGAACTAATCCTAAGGTTCATACCTAAAGCGCTTTGTAAACCTTGCCAAAACATAGAGGTAAACCTAGGGTCTTTGTCTGAGACTATAATTGATGGGATTCCGTGCAACTTTACATTGCTTTATGTATATTTCAACCAACCTTTCCATAGAATAAGTTATGTTTATCGGAATAAAGTGAACATATTTAGTTAATCTATCCACAATAACCCAAATACTATCATACCTTTTTGGAGTTCGAGGTAAGCCTACAACAAAGTCCATAGAGATGATATCCCACTTCCATTTGGGAATACTCAAAGGTTGCATCAAACCTAATGGTTTTTGGTGTTCTACCTTAGACATTTGACACGTCATGCAAGCATAAACAAACTCAGCAACATCTTTTTTCATTTTGGGCCACCAAAATATCTTCTTGAGATCCTTATACATCTTTGTGGCTCTAGGGTGAATACTTAGACAACCCCTATGTCCTTCCTCTAAGACCATCTTTCTTAACTCCTCTACATCGGGAACACAAATTCTCTCCTTAAATCTCAAAATTCCATCCACACTGATTTTAAAATCAGGTTCTCTCCCTTGGTCAATCCATTGTAACTTATCTAAAAGGTATAAATCCAATTTCTGATTCTTTTCAATCACTTCCAATAGTCCACTAGTTACCTTCAACATTCCCAATTTAATACTTTCTGGTGTCACTTCACAAAATAAATTAAGGTCTCTAAAATGTTCCAACAACTCACTATGCTTAACCATTAAAGCGGACACACTCAAAGTCTTCCTACTCAAGGCATCAGCCACTACATTGGCCTTTCCAGGATGATAGTTAAGCTCAAAATCAAAAACTTTAAGAAATTCCATCCACCTACGTTGTCTCATGTTCAACTCCTTCTGGTCAAAAAGATACTTAAGGCTCTTATGGTCACTAAAAACCTCAAATTGAGATCGAGATCCATATAAATAATGTCTCCACATCTTAAGTACAAAGACAATTGCTCCTCGTTGTAGGTCATGGGTAGGATAGTTCCTCTCATGAATCTTCAATTACCTAGAAGTATATGCTACCACCTTCCCATCCTGCATAAGTGCTCCAGCTAATCCAGAACCACACGCATCACAATATACTACAAAGGGTTCACTCTGGTTAGGTAATACTAAGATCGGTGCAGAGGTCAATCGTTTCTTAAGCTCTTGGAAATTATTCAACCAATGAGTATCCCACATGAAAAATTCCCCTTTTCGGGTCAACTTAGTTAAAGGTAAGGCCAACTTGGAGAATCCTTCTATGAACCTATGATAATAACCTGCCAATCCTAGAAACTCCTAATCTTAGTCACTGGTTTAGGTGCTTTCCATTCTAAGACACTCTCCACTTTGGTAGGATCAACACTATTCCACCTTTTGAAATTATATGTCCTAAGAAACTTACTTCTTCTAACCAAAATTCACACTTAGACAACATGGCAAATAATTGTTTCTCCTTAAGGGTTTTTAAGACTATCCTTAAGTGTTCACCATGCTCTTCCTTAGTCTTAGAGTACACTAAGATATCATTTGTAAACACAACCACAAAAGAGTCTAGGTAAGGATGAAAGATTCAATTCATATAATCCATAAACAGTGTTGGTGCATTAGTCACACCAAAAGGCATAACCAAATACTCATAATGGCCATAACGGGTCCTAAAGGCGGTCTTAGGGGTATCAAAAGGCTTCACTCGGATCTCATGGTAACCTGATCTCAAATCGATCTTACTAAACACATATGATCCTCTCAATTTATCCATAAGGTCATCTATCCTAGGTAGCGGATACTCATTCTTGATTGTCACTTTATAAAGTCGACAATAATTCACACATAACCTCATAGAGCCATCCTTCTTCTTAACCAACAACACAGGTGCACCCCATGGTGAAACACTAGGTCTTATAAATTGTTTATATAAAAGCTCTTCCAATTATTTCTTTAGCTCAAACAATTCTAAGGGAGACATCCTATATGGTGCCATGGATATAGGTCCAGTACCTGGTACAAGGTCAATGCTAAACTCAATCTCATGTTCTGGTGGTAAACTAGTGACATCTTAAGGGAATACTTTAGGGAATTCACACACAATAGGAACATCTCGTATTACGACTTTTTCTTCACATTCCAGTGAGGCTAGGATCATGTATAATTGGGCATCTTATTTCAAGAGCACCTTCACATGGTTGGTGGATATATTTCTAGGCTTATCCTTCTCTTTTGACTCCGTGAATTCCATGGTTTTACTAAAAAATCTACGCGGACACGGTTGGCAGATAGCCAATCCATACCAAGAATCATATCAACCAGACGCAAAGGTAAACACACTAAGTCAACTCAAAAGTACCTTCCACAAACAGGGATAGAAATGTCAAGACAAACACTAGAGGTATCAACATAATCACTAGTTGGGGTATTCAAAATCAAATCATACTACAAAAAAGATATATTTAGTCCTAAATGTCTAACACAGTCAAGAGACACAAACAAGTGAGTGGCACCACAATCAAATAGTACAAATAAAGGAGTATCACTTATGAGACATGTACCTTGGATCAAGTTGTCTTTCTTAGACGCTCCTGCACCACTGAGGGATAAGACTCTTCCATTGGATTTAGGTCGGCTGGCTTAGGAACTCTGGTCTCCAGGTTGTGGAGTCTTCCTTGGGTAGGGGCATGTGGTGCTAATGTGGCTTTGTTGTTGAAAATAAAAACAAGTAATTCCAGCATCTCTACATTCATATGCCATGTGACCTTACTTACCACACCTGTGACATCGAATAGGAGTAACTGGATCACCATTATTACCATTGTTGTTGCACGAGACTTGACTCATGTTGTTACTATTTTCGTTACTAACTCCTCGGCCATAGGGGTTTCCTCTACCACTCCTATAACTAAAACTGTTTCCAATTCCTTTTCCATTACCACTACTAGCTCCTTTTTTAGCTGAAAAACTGTATTGTTGATAATTCAAACGACTTACAGATTTACTAGGAGGAAAAGAGTAAGGTTTTCCTCTATTATGATGCATAGGCCTCTTGTCCTTCATGGTTCCAGTGTTTCGATAATGTGCCTTTTCAACACGACTATCCTCATCATAAATCCTACTCTTATTCACTAGGGTAGCAAAGTCACAGATCTCTTGCATTCTAACATGTTTCTTGATCTCTAGTCTGTGTCCCATTTCAAACTTGATGCACTTAGAATTTTCTCCTGCCTCTCCAACATAGAGTCGACAGTACCTGGATAATTTCTCGAACTTAGCAGCATACTCCGCTACCGACATATTCCCCTGTTCCAATTTAACAAATTCTGTCTCCATTCTATCACCAATATCATCAGGGAAATACTTAATTAGAAACATGTTCTTAAATATAGCCCCAGTAATTGCAGTCCCTGTATTATCTAAACGTTGGCGCACATTATCCCACCAATGTTCAGCTTCCTCCGTCAACATAAAGGTACCAAGATGCACTTTTTTGGCCTTCGGGGCATGCCACTCTTCTAAAAAATTTCTCAACTTTTTGCAACCACTTTTAAGCTCCATCAAGATTATAGTGACCTTAAAATGATGGAGGGTTAGCCTTGTGGAATTTATCCATCACCATGAATTCATTTATTTGCACATTTCCTTGGCCACCACTGTAGCTAGTAGCTTGAGCAACAACTTGAATAGCAATCTGTGCAGCTTGAGTAGTAGCTTGCGCAGAGGCTTGTGCAGTAACTTGAGATTCAACCAAAGGTTGGAGAGCCTTCACTGTAACTCCTGCCATGGACGATATAGGCTCAACAATCGCAACATCATTCCTTCCACTAACCATCACTACCTACATCAATCAGATAAGCCAATCGAATATAGTGAGACACTTGGGGAAGTGAGAACTAACCTAGTTCTACAACACTAACACAACAATGACCATAACCACATAACACATAACAGAGTACACAAGGAAACATAGCGAACACATAACACATAATCACAAACACGTCGAATAAGTTCAAAGGTTCCATCAAATTTAACAACTTGAAATCACAATATCAGTCAACAAAATCTTATTTGAAGTACACATACTTATGTGTTAAATTAAGTACCAATGTAGTCCCAATCCGATGTCAATATTAGAGTGGGAATTCCCAAAATAAAAATGCTTAAATAACATCAACATAATGCCTAATAATAAGGGTCTCCAAGACATGATGGCTTTCGCCTCTCTGATGGTACTAGTCATCACCTGCAACTTACACCTCGTTTGCGTCCATCGCAAATGCCAAACACAAACAACCAGGGGTGAGTATCAAAATTATGTAACAATATAAAATACACGAGGAGAACACGCAAGCAATCAAATTATCACAACCTCAAAACCAGTCAAGTGTATAATATCAACGGTTCATCAAATTCATTCACAATAAGACAATCACCATGATGAAATGCTATGCATGTCCTATACTCTATACTTCATTATTTGGTACCATTCTACTCTGAAGTACTTGGTTAGGAGGCTTGATACTATGTCACTACAAGAGTGGACGGTTAATTCATGAATGGCCAACTCCTCATAGATCCCCTCAACTCAACCCGAGACACATATACGCGACGGTCGGGGTACTCTTGTGTTGCACGGTAGCTCCCGACCTTAGGGAATAACCCACTAATCCACTTAGGAATTCCCCACTAGAGGTACCCCCAAGGTCTATCAGTCTTACCTTACAGTTCGACTGTAGCCCTCCACGATTAGGCTCATTAAGTTGTACTTCTCTGAATCACTAGGTTTGTCAAACCCTCCCTATATGATGACAAAATAGTTCTAACACCAAAATCACAGTTTGACTTCACAACATTCATCATTATATATGTATATCAGTCAATCACAATAAAATCCAATATTTTTGTTTGCATTACTCACAATGCATCATTCAGTCTTATCAATCACAAATAAAGATCAAACAGGTGGCACATTCAAGTGATATCACAATTTCATTCAAGTAGCAAGAACACCCCAGTACATATCTGCCACACAGTAACAATCAACATAATCTTCATAAAATCAAACGACATGCAATCGTGATATAAATAAATTCACGACAATTCTATAGGTTGCTAAATTATATTTTAATCCTCACTATTACCATTCACCTTTTCTTAATTTATTATTATTACTCAATAGGGCTCAACATCTGCGAATTTCTTATTCACCTTTTCTTAATGAATCTGATCTGCTAACGGGTCGCTTCTTTGTCGGTCGTCGTCTCTAATAGTTCGCGAGAGAATTATAGCCACACAACCACCAAATACAAATAAATTACTTACTATAAATAAATGAATAAATAAATAATAAAATAAATAAATAAGTAAATGAATAAATAAATAATAAAATAAATAATAAATAAATAAGTAAATAAATAAATAAATAGTAAAATAAGTAATAAATAAATAAATTAGTAAATGAATAAATAAATAAATAATAAGTAATAAATAAGTAAATGAATAAACAAATAATAAAATAGATAATAAATAAATAAGTAAATAAATAAATAAATAATAAAATAAATAATAAATAAATAAGTAAATGAATAGTAAAATAAATAATAAATAGATAAATAAGTAAATGAATAATAAAATAAATAATAAATTAATTAATAAGTAAATGAATAAATAAATAATAAAATAATTATTAAATAAATAAATTATCTAAATAAATAAATTATTTACTATTTGTACTACAATCTAGAAATATATTTAATACTATACATGTTTATGCTTACATTGAGAATAATTTCAAAGCATGCAATCAAAAATCATATAAAAATTATGTTACCGAAGTCAAGTTAAAAAACTTTAGAATTAAATTAAAGCAGAATTATGTTACCGAAATCAAGAATCGTATAAAAATGAATTGAGCAAGTGTGCTACTTTTAAAAAATGCAGAGGACGATTCTTGCTAAAAAACATGCTTATAATCATAATAACATAAAATAATGTATAATTTTAATTACTGCTAATGGTAAAACAGAAACCCAACATTGTTAGAGATATCCATCGAATAATTTAAACTAGTTGGCCGGAAAAAAAAAAATTCTCTCTAATACATTGGCAAGTGAAGATTTCATAATATATATATATATAAAGAGAGAAAGCAATTCAAAAAGACAATTGAAAAATCAAAATATTTCAATAAAAATCCTAATAACCATATCAATAAACATGGTAATGATAATGCTAAATACTCCCAGAAAATATTAATTTTCTGAATAAGAAAACTAGTGCATACACGTTTATGGTCATATTAATATATATATTTGCAAGTCTAGAAGGTTAACTAATTCTCCTACTAGCCTAGCCAGCTGCATCACTCAAGTTTTGGATTAGTTATTAAAAGGAAGGATACTAGTTTAATTATTATTATGAATTTCTAATTGTCTGAACAAGTAAAGGAGAAGAAGAAGGCATACCTCATGTGGCTTGATCTTGGGAGGCGGCTGTTGGTACTAAACAAATCTCTAATTTTGCTTTCCGTAACACTATATGTAACACTATATGCTTATCTATATATATATACCCATAGTATACTAGCCTAGGTTTTATTATTATTATTATTATTATTATTATTATTATTATTATTATTTTATTTTGTTTTGAGGAAAAACAAACAAAAATATTTTTAATTTTAAGATAACACCAAAAATTATCAATTACATCCACACACATATAATAATAATAATAACAATAATAATAATAATAATAATAATAATAATAATAAATTGTTATTATATTACTAAAATATAATAAGAAATTGGGTGTTACATTTATTATATCTTTGGGTACTACTAAGTTTGAATCTTGAGGGTATTTAGTTAGATATTAGTTTGATTGTTGTTCACCACAATTTTCAAGGACAAAATTTCTTTAACAAAGAGAGAATTGTAACACCCCAAATTTTATAATAAATACTTCCTTCATGAAATAGGATTTTAGATAATTACTTTGGTGTTAAAACTGTTTTAGAATATATGTGGATAAATCTTGTGACTAACTATCGTTATATGAGTGTTTTCTATGATATGCTAATTTTGTATATATTTGACTAAATAAGTGATATAAATAATAAATATTATATTTT
>JBBPBT010001310.1:3225874-3244257 GCA_037974875.1 Cicer bijugum | reverse complement strand
TACATGTATGCGTGTGTTTCTAATTAATGTGATATTTTCTTGTATGTTTGACTGATGTTAAGTGTGTACATAATTATATTTAATTATTTATAAATATATGTTATTTTAATTATTTATTTAACAAATAATTATCTTGATATATTAGTAATTTTAATATTGATTTTCGTATGAGGATTTTATACATATTTATTTTGATTTAGTAAGTAATATAAATTGTTGATGTTATATTTATTTATTTTATCAATTCGTCTATTCTATAAAGATGATGTATTTTTATGTGATTATTTTGAAAAATGTTATAGTAATAATTATATTTATTATTTTGAATATGAGGGTGTTAGTTTATCTATGTTAAGGGTAAATAATATTATGTTAAAATGAGTATTTTAGAGAAAAGTTTTTAAAAAAGTAAAATAGATTATTTATTTATTAAGGGTTTTTCTTAATAGTAGAAAATAAATTTTGAACCAGACGACTGTTTGCACCCCTATTTTTTTACTTCTGCATATTGATTTGGGCTATTATTGGTTGGACTTTTCCTTTCTACACCTGCGAGTTACTCATTACACCTCTACTTCTGCCTCAGACATGACTACCTGTGTTGGGCCTTACAATTTTACTCTCGTACCTGTATATCTACAATTTGCATCCCTCCTTCTGCAATTAAAGAAAATAATAAAATAAAAACAAAAATCTGACAGCCAAATCGTTCAAACCATTTTTCTCTCAAATTCATTCCCACGGATTCCTTGCTGTTTTGAGACGATCTCAACCTCTATCCCACACAAAATCGCCCACTGAATCCATTTTTGGAATCAATTTTAACAATCATGGCTCTGTTTAATCAGAAACAGCTGCATTTCTTTCCTTGGGAGAGCTGTTTTTGGCCAATTCCAATCACCACATTTGTCATCTCAAAAAACTGGTATCATTTTTAGATTCCTCTCGTCGAAACCTTCAAAAAGCACTTCTCATTTGTATTTTTTGATGAATTTGACGTCGAACCATTCCGGTGCTCTGACGAGTCGGTGAGACTTTTTCTGCAGTTTTTTCTCGTCGTTTTGCTCAATTTTTGTTCCTAAAATTACTATTAATTATTTAAAATTTATTTTTAAGCTCAGCATAATTTATCAGTCAAGTCTCAATGATTTTGTGAACTTGTCGTTTATTCGGATTCGCTCGCTGTACGTGATCGATCTATAGTTGCTATTGAAAGTTTCCATTGATTTTTGTGTTTGAGAAAGCATTTAAATAAGG
Organism: Cicer bijugum; assembly: GCA_037974875.1. Taxonomy (NCBI): domain Eukaryota; kingdom Viridiplantae; phylum Streptophyta; class Magnoliopsida; order Fabales; family Fabaceae; genus Cicer; species Cicer bijugum. The sequence goes on along the minus strand of JBBPBT010001310.1, from coordinate 3,243,000 downwards.
TAAGGGGTGAGAGAGTGTTTGAATTCATGAGCATAATATATTGTGAGATGAACGGGAAAACTGTATTTCCCAAGAATTCATCTGGGGCACGCTACGTACAACAGTAGCCCTTTGAGAGATAAATTAATTAATGTGAAAATATTGGGATTGTGAGATTAAAAATGTTAAATAGAAATGTTTATAAGATGTTGATTGATTTAATTTTGAATAATTGTTTGGTATTTGATATTGTTTTGATGTTGGATGTTGAATGAAATTATGTGCATATGTTTGATTAGACGAAGTTATGTGTCATGATAATAAAAGATAGATGCATTGTATGACATATGTTTATGTGATGATAAGGATGATGCTAGATTGATGATAGTGATGTTATGAAATTGTGATGAGTTTACATGATGATCATGATTATGTATGATTAATGATGTTATAAAATTGTGATGAGAATATTGAAGTACCCCATGGTTGATGAGATAGTGATGATTCATAAAAATGATGCTCTTAATGGAGTAGTCTAAGCTAACGATGGGAGAAAATATATTGAGAAATTGTGAAGTGGAGATTATTTTGTCATCATATAGGTAGGGCCTAACAAGCCTAGTAATTATGGGGAAGTACTACTGAATGAGCATGATCATGGCGGTCTGCTGTTGAGCCTTAAGGCAAAAGATTGTAAGACCTTGGAGGTGTGACACTCTAAATCCCAGAATAATATATATAATAATTTATATCATATTCCAATAAAATTTGCAGCAGATAAATAAAAATATATTTTCAAGAAAATAAAAACTTTATATTTAAACTAGGATATTACGTTTCTCAAAAATAAAAATATAAACACTTTAAACTTATTTTATCCATTAAAATAGTACAATCTCGATAAGGTTGATTTAAGTACAATTACTTGATTTAGTTCTAAAAACATACTAGTACTTCTAAGGTTTTCATACAAAAATTCGATTCAAATTATATAAGTAAAATACAAATTAAAACCCATATTCCCGATATCACCTATCAGAGTGGGGTTCCTCCCAAACTTGAACTTCAAGACTCATTAACCTGTAGTAACTGTGATTTCCCAAACGTAGGGCCCAGCCAGTTAAACACTAACAACGAAGGAGGTTAGTTTTGAAATCATGATGAAAGTATAATACAAGTAAGAAGAACACACAAACAATCATAATATGACTGTATCATTACACAAATATTCCATCAAGAAAATATCACATTCAAAGTTCAAAATCACATAAGGAAAATCAATAGATTTCATTGTAACATCAAATTGTCTAAGAGAAATTATCACCACACATGATACATATTAATAACAACAAAACTATTACAATAAAATGCAATGCTATGCATGAACTTAGACTCTACTTCACAATGTGGTACCATTCTAACAATGAAGTACTTGGTTAAAAGGCTTGATATTATGTCACCATCCCGATGGACGGACAATTCTAATTGGCCCTGTCCTCATAGATCCCCTCAACTCAACCCGAGACACATATACGTGACAGTCGAGGTAAACGTGTGTTTCATGGTAGCTCCCGACATTTGGAGTGCTACCTCCAAGTAACCTAGGAATTCACCACCCGAATACCTCCAAGGTCTAACAATCTTACCTTAAGGCTCAATAGTAGACCGCCACGATCAGGCTCATTCAGTTGTACTTCCCCGGAATCACTAGGCTTGTCAGGCCCTACCTATATGATGACAAAATAATCTTCATTTCACAATTTCTCAATATTTATTTTCTCCCCTCGTTGGCCTATGATACTTTATTAAGACCGTATCTCAAACACAAATTCAAATCACGATTATTTCACCAACTATGGGGTTACTTCAATATTCTCATCACAAATTCACAACATCACTTTCATTAATCATAGCTCATCACATAAACTCATCACAAATTAATAGCATCACTGTCATCAAGCATACATCATCACATAGGCTTGTTACAAATTAATAACATCGTTATTATTAATTATACATCATCATCATCACGTAAACGTAGCAAAATAAATTCACTTTTTATTATCACATCACATAAACACGTCTAATAAAACATATACATAAAATTCATTCAACATCTATTATCACAATAATATCAAATATCACACATTTAATTAAAATAAATCAAACATCTCAATAATATCCAATACCACATATTTAACGAAGTTAAATCAATCAACACCTTATAAATATTTCAATTCCATATTTTAATCTCACAATTCGCATATTTTAACATTAATTAATTTATCACTCAAAGGGCTACTGCCGTACGTAGCGAGCCCCGAATGAATCGTTGGGAAATACGGTTTTCCCGTTCATCTCAAATTATATTATACACATGAATTCAAACGCTCTCTCACCCCTTACCTTATTTTGACGCTTTCACACACGAATGTGATTCCATGAGCAAACAACTTTTTTTTTTCATCGATTATTTGTCCTTAAATCGAGCTAACTCGACAGTGTATGGATTACCGATAAAAATAAATTATGAGAAGATACTCTAAAAACTAAATTCAAAATTCGGTCAAGGAAAATTACCATAAATCAGAAACCCAATCAGTGGATAATATAGCCATTTTTCACACGGTCGTTTTGGCGTTGGTTTCACTCAAATCGGACTTACAGTGAAGGAGAACGGTGCAAAATAATGAATTCTACAAACGAAGAAATCGAGTATCTTAGAGAGAAATTGGGGTTGTTAAAAATCTGCAAAATTATGTTTAATTGACGAGTTAAATGAATGAAATAACATACTCAAATTTGGTCGAAAATAGAGAAAGTTTTCTGGAACAGTTATCGATCGCCGATATCAAACGATAGAGTTATTGTTGTGTTTCCTCTTTGGTTTTATGGCTGCCCTTCCAACTCTCTTCCCTTTTTTTTTGTTTTATTTTATTAACAATTAGGGTTCATACATAAATCAAACCCATTGGTCTCCTTTTAAGTTTTACTAGTTTTATTTTATTTTATTTTTTTTTAAAACACAATTTTATTAATAAAGTATTATTACTATTTCAAAACTAATAATTTAAAAATAGAAATAATTAATCTTTTAATACATTAATAATCAAAAATCTCATATTTAAAATAATCCTAATAATAATATTTATTTTTATCAAATACTCAAATTAAAATATTACCATCATTAGACAATAGTCGAAATTATAAAATAAATATATATAACATCCGCACTTTATATTAATTATTAAATCTTAATAAATATATATAAAATCACAATGTCATAACAAGTATATAAAAATAAAGTAAATCAAACACAATATCACTATTATCTCAAGATAATAATTTAAGATAATTATTTATAAAAAAAATAACTAAAAATAGAAAATAGTTATAAACAATTGAAATATATCTACGTGCATACTTAACATCAGTCAAGCGCACCTAAAAGTATTGAATTAATTGGATACACGTATATGCACATAAAATCGTATAAAATATTTTTCTTTAAAATATATATATATATATATATATATATATATATATATTATGTAACACCCCGGCCCTTCGGCGATACGAGCCCGGTACCTAGGGGATAAGTACCGCCTCATCACAATCCCACAACCAATTGAGCTAATAGCTCAATTGGTAGTGGGATTGCGATGAGGCGGTACTTATCCCCTAGGTACCGGGCTCGAATCCCACGGAAGGCAAAAACTTGCAAGGATTTCCAATTTGAGGAAAGGGGGTGCAAGAAGCTCTTTATATGAAAACCTTAGTACTAGTGAGTTTTTGGAATTAAAATCAGAATTTATAGTTAAATCAAGTTCATTAAGATTAAATTATTTTATTTGAATAATAAAGTTTGATATGTTCCATGTGTACTTTGAGAAATGTGATATCGTAAATTAAAAAAAAAATAAATAAAAGTTTTTATTTCTTGGATACAAATTTTGATTTATCTGCTGCAAATTTGATAGAAATATGACATAAATTATTATATATATTATTTTAGGGTTTAGAGTGTCACATCGTGTGTTGACAGTTTTCATTATGTTAAATTGACAAGATTTTGTTTCTTCTAATGACATGGTTTTATTTTAACTCTTACAGTTATGACTAGTGGTGCGAATGGACAACAAAAAAGTGAAAACTCTTTTACACCATATAATTGTATTTGCGCTTATGGTTGGCGACAGTGTGTTAGTGCAAACCCTTTTACACCATATAGTTGTATTTGTGCTTATGGTTGTCAAACCTAGAACAACAATATGATAGTTGCTCTATATTTAATGTAAAAACTTGCAAGGATTTCCAATTTGAGGAAAGGGGGTGCAAGAAGCTCGTGAGGTAACATTGCCGGTATCGCCGAAGGGTCGGGGTGTTACAGAAAAATCGTACTTAACTAATAAAATTGTTTAATATAAAATTTAGGGCAGGAGGTATTCGGGTGGCATAGTATCAAGCCTCCTAACCAAGTACTTTTTATATGAAAACCTTAGTACTAGTGAGTTTTTGGAATTAAAATCAGAATTTATAGTTAAATCAAGTTCATTAAGATTAAATTATTTTATTTGAATAATAAAGTTTGATATGTTCCATGTGTACTTTGAGAAATGTGATATCGTAAATTAAAAAAAAAATAAATAAAAGTTTTTATTTCTTGGATACAAATTTTGATTTATCTGCTGCAAATTTGATAGAAATATGACATAAATTATTATATATATTATTTTAGGGTTTAGAGTGTCACATCGTGTGTTGACAGTTTTCATTATGTTAAATTCACAAGATTTTGTTTCTTCTAATGACATGGTTTTATTTTAACTCTTACAGTTATGACTAGTGGTGCGAATGGACAACAAAAAAGTGAAAACTCTTTTACACCATATAATTGTATTTGCGCTTACGGTTGGCGACAGTGTGTTAGTGCAAACCCTTTTACACCATATAGTTGTATTTGTGCTTATGGTTGTCAAACCTAGAACAACAATATGATAGTTGCTCTATATTTAATGTAAAAGCATATCCAAATATAGTTAATAAAATTCACACATTTACAATTTATGTTTAAAAAGTGAATTAAGCATTTTGGTGTCCTTTATTGCAATTAAAACCAAAACTTGAGAGATTTTTTCTTTTATTTTAGAAAATATGATAAATTATACCATAATTAACTTACACAATTGCTAGGTCCCAGGTTTAAACTTGGGATTAGACGTCTAACCTTACAATATCGGCATTCGCCAGTTGAACTAGGACTTAAGGACAAAATTTGAGTGATTTATAATAGTGCAATTTTAGTTAAATATTTCAATTATAGTAAAATATTTTTACATTCTTTTAAAATGTGAGAGAAAGGCAGTGTAAGACCCTTAATTTTAAATCCTAAATTACTCAATTATAGGGTATTTTGTGTTGAGATTATTAGGCTGTTAGCCCTATTTTTGGTAGTTAATGAGTTAAATGCCAAAAATATATTTTTGGAAATTGGATTAAAATTATTTGTCGGAGAATAATTTATTTACGTTGCGAAGAATTTAATTCCGGACAGTTAGTTAAAAATATCACTCGTTGCTGAAAATCTATCTTTCAATTGAGTTGCGACGAGAATAGATATTTAATTAAATTAGATGAATGAAGTGAGGTGTGTAAGAGTTGGTAGATATTCATTTGAGTTTGGTTTTAAATATAATATAAATGTTTATATATATATATATATATATATATATATATGTATATACATATACATATACATTATTATTATTATAAGTATATATATATATATGTTATAAGTTAGATATATATATAGGCTTGAAAGGTCAGGAACGGAAGAAAAACAGAGGAAGCTCACATGCCTTCCACCTACGCAAACCCATTGCCCTTCTTTCTTTCTTCTTCCATTTCTTTTCTTTCTTTGGCTTCAAGAATAGAAACCCAAGGCTTGATGAGTGATAGGACAAGGATTTCTCAACTTCATTCTTCCTCTTTGATTCGAAAACGGAGAAAAACGGTATTAGGGATTCAAACTCAAATCTCCCCGTTTCATCTAGATCTAAGCGTCGTTTCAAGAAGTGATAGAAGGGAAAGTTGCTCACCACTACACTACGGTGCTAGTGAGCTAACTTTGGAAGCGGCGTTGCGAGCGGAGATTTTACCGAATTTGCTCACGGTACCGAAATCGAACGAAAAAGCTAAATTGAAGGTAAGGGCTCCTTCCAAACTTTTAGTTTGCATTTAGGGCCTTATCTGTAGTTGTGTGGAAAAGAATTTGATTAGGGTTGGTGTATTGAATTGGAGAAAATGAATTTAACTCATTTATGTATAATTTTGAGTAAATGAAATTTGATGTATTTGAGTGTTATGAATTCGTGATTTGTGTTCATTGTACTTGGCGTGTTCATACTTGATGTTTGTTGATTGATGTGATTTGGTGTGAATCATTGATTGATTTGGATGGAATTTGATAACATGTTTGAGATGTGTTTTGTGTGGCTTATGTGGAAAAATGATTTTGTGTAAGTTACGGGTTGGATGTGAATGTACGTTTGAGTTTGTTTTTGTGTGGGATTTGAAAACCATTAAGTTAAACGAGTATTAGGAATGGGGAATCTCTTAATGTCTTGCATACTTAATGAGAGTTTTGGAAAATCGTTTAAGTTAAATGAGAATTAAGAATGGGGAATCTCTTAATGTCTTATTTACTTGAAGTTTGTTTTGAAAATCGTTTAAGTTAACTGGGCGTTAAGAATGGGGAATCTCTTAATGTCTCGGTTACTTAATGTTGTTGTGAAAATCGTTTAAGTTAAATGAGAATTAAGAATGGGGAATCTCTTAATGTCTTGTTTACTTAATGTTTGTCTTTGAAAAATCGTTTCAGTTAAATGAGTATTAAGAATGGGGAATCTCTTAATGTCTTATTTACTGAATGTTTTGTTGTGGAAATCGTTTAAGTCAAAAGTATATTAAGAATGGGGAATCTCTTAATATGTCTGTTTGCTTAATGTTTGGCGTGAAAATCGTTTAAGTCAAATGAGGGTTAAAAATGGGGAATCTTTTAATAACTGCATTTGCTTAAAGATTGTTGTGAATGGAGTCAGTATACGCTCATGCTTTTTGTAAATCGTGCAGACCAGTGATAGGTGGCACCTTGATAAATAGTACTTTGGCCTGTGATAGGCGGTACATTTATGATTTACGTTTTTGTAAGTTGTGCAGACCCGTGATAGGTGGCACCTTGGTAAATTGTACTTTGGCCCGTGATAGACGGTACATTTACGACTTACGGTTTTTTTGTAAATTGTGCAGACCCGTGATAGGTGGCACCTCGGTAAAGAGTACTTTGGCCTGTGATAGGCGATACCTTTACAATTTACGTTCTTTTTAGTAAGCCGTGCACACCCGTGATAGGTGGCACCTTGGTAAACGATACAGGCCCGTGATAGGCAGTACGTTTATGGTTTACGCTTTTTAGTAAATCGTGCAGACCCGTGATAGGTGGCACCTCGGTAATTGTTACTTTGGCCTGCGATAGGCGGTACAATTATGATTTACGGTCCTTCGAGGAGGGTTTTGGTTTGGAATTCCGAGTCCATGCATTTTGGCATATACGCATTGCATTAGGGTGCTTGGCACACGAGTCATGTTTGATTCAAGTTTATGATTGAGAGTTTGAACTTAAGTTGTGGTGGTAATTGGGTTTTATTTGCTAAGTGGTATCTTTTAGAATTGTGTGATAGTGTGCTTGGTTGCAAAACTATTTTGAAACTAAAGTTGTTGTGGTGATTGTGTTATAATTTCCAAGTGTGGATGTTTGGGAATTGTGTGATAGCGTGATTGATTGCAAAACCATTTCGAAACTTAAGATGTCGTAGTAATTGTGTTATAATCGCTAAGTGTTTTGTTTTGGAGTTGTGTGTAAGTGTGATTGATTGCAAAATTGTTTTGAAACTCAAGATGTCGTGGTGATTGCGCTATAATTGCTAAGTTTGATTGTTTGGAGTTGTGGGTAAGTGTTGATTGATTTCGAAACCCTTTGAAAAGCTGAAAAATGCTGAATTTTGCTGTTTTTCTGCTGCTGTCTGATGTGTATTCGAATACAACAAGCTGTATTCGAATACAGACATGCTGTTTTGCCACTGTCTTACAGTGTAGTCGAATACAGACTGTTGTAGTCGAATACAGACATGTTGTTTTGCTGTTTAATGCTCAAATAGCCTTGTATTCGAATACAAAGATGCTGTATTCGAATACAGCAGTGCTGTTTTGTTAAAACCTTCATTTTTCAACCTTGTTTATGAATTTTTAGCATATGGAAACCCTTTTAAGGTGCATGCTAAGTTGATGTGTCATTTTGTGCATTTGAAAACTTAAATGTTATGTGTTAACTGTTAATTTCGGTTGGTGACCCTTTACAACTATTGTGGAAATCTGGGCTTTGCCCTCAGATGAGAACCAGGACCATCCAACCGTTTCGTACCCTGTGGATGGAAATGTAGTTGGGAACACCTGACTGGAGCTATGTTAGGAGGATCTTGCGGGGCGCGTGAAGATCACTCAGGATGTATAGTTTTTGTGGAATGATCAGATTAGGTTGACGTATAGGGAGTAGACGTCTTTCTTTTGAATTGGGTTTATTTTAAATTGGAAGATTGTACCGCTTTTTTATGTTTAAATATTTTGGAGTCATATTTCGAAAAATTATTCCGCTGCTTGTAAATTATTTTGACTTAATTATTTATCCAAAGGTATTACCTTATTTATTTCTCTGTTGTATTTTAATTTCTTTTGAAAAAAAAATACACCCTCGCTATGAAAAACGGGGTGTTACATTGTGGTATCAGAGCTTTGGTTTAGATATCTTTGGGGGCTGTGGAACCTTTGGTTATAGATTGTAAGTCAACCTGTAGGTTGTGAGTCGTTATCTGATCATGCGTCGGGGTAATTGGTCTGAGTTGTCAGATCAGAGGTAGTTATTATTTGTTGATATATTCAAGACTTAGTTTTGGAATTATTCGAAGTGGTGTTAACACTTCTTCTTGATATTGGTTTTTTTGGAAACACTACCTCCAAGAGGGAACGACGTTGCAAGGATGAACGTCAGTAGGGATGATCAAATGGTTGAATCTACAAATAACATGGAGGTTTTGTTGTTGCACGAACTGCTGCAAAGACTCTGCGGGATCTGGAGAAGAGGAAAAGAGAGATATATGCTCTTAAGATTAAGAGGGTTAGAATATTTTCATCGTTACCATCCTCCAAAGTTCAAGGGTGATGAGGACTCAAGAAAAGAGATGATTAGTGGATTTAAGAAATGGAAAAGATCTTCGAGATGACGAATTGTCCAGCAGACCTGAAACAAATCATGACGGCATGGAATTTATAAAATGGTTCCAAGGACACAAAATCTATGTGTTGGTGTAAACTCGATGATGATGAGTATGGATGGATTAACATTAGACTAATAAGGGATTTCAAGTGAAGATCTAAGTTGAGGACTTTTGTTAAGGAAAGTAATAGATGTTTTCCTAGTAGATTTCAGGATGAAACTGGATGAAGTTTGACAACTGTCAAGGAGATGTGAACATCATGGAACTGTTGAGAAGATAAGGCTTCCATTTGGAATAACATTTGGTGTCAATGAAAGAGACTGGTATTAAAGTTAAGGGAGCGTTACACATTCAGAGTAAATACTCATTCGGTTAGATAAAATACGCTTTGAGGAATAGTCGATACCTTGAGGGATAAAGTCGAGCATTCGAATTAGACTAGATTCGCAACTTGGATTATTAAGTATGAATCTCATGACGAGTATAGGAGTGAGACTATATATTTTGTTGATAAGTGACCAATCTCCTTGTGGTTTAGGAGATAGTAAGTATGGATAGTGATATTGGATGAATCTGTAGACTCATAATTGTGAATTTTGAGCAATGTTCGGAAAAACATAATGAGTTAAGCCTTGATTTATTTAACACTATGTTGCCATTAAGTGGAATTTGGAGCATCGAGTACGAGAATACTTCAAGATTGCGGTAATATAAGTTTTGAGAGTCTATTAAAGGATGGAAATCACTGAGAGGATGTTAATATTTTGATAGGACGAAAGGATTATTCGAGATTTGATTTGGGATCCTAAGATGGTTGACTTTTAGTTGATGATTTAAAATCTCACAAGGTTGGATGGAGGACCAAGTGATGCTTAAAATTTTCATAATCGAAGGAGTTGAGACAGGCAAGTGATAAATAATTCATGTTAAGGATGGAAGTGTTTGGAGATTTCGAGGATCATATTTTAGAATATTATTCAATGATAAAAAGTGAAAAAGAAGAAATGTAACAACTAATTTATGGTTTAGTTGTTGGTCATGGGAAGTCAAGCGTGAAGATTTGAAATGATCATTTCAGTAACTAGATGGACGAAGGAAGACATATGGGTTTTTGAGATATTTTACTGAAAAAAAAATGATGAGGATGAAGTTATAGATAATTATTTCTTAGAAAACGTTTGAGAAGTAATTATTTAGGACGTTCGATTGTTAGGATTCTTTCAGTTGTATCTCGGTGAAGGTTGAGAAGGAATAAGAATTCAACGAGTGAACCAAAAATTGGAAAATGTACCAAGAAAATTGTTGGAGCAGCACATAGAGATGTAGCTTATGACAATTAAAGATTCAGGAAAGGAATTATCTCACCTAGAAATTCAGACATTGTTATTATAAAGGTATGCCAAGATATAAAGACATTACTTGAGTGCATGTCATGGGGATTGTTATTGTGTTCGTCAATCAAAGGAGTTAAATGTTTGTTTGATAGGAAACAATTGAACATGAAATGGAAAAGTTTGGTAGGAATTAGTAAGCCTTGATTTATTGGAATCTCTATAATGAAGATGTATCAAGGTTCGAGGTAGAAATTTAAGGTTTGTATAAATGGAAAAGTGATGGAGTGAAAACAATGCAGTTGACCTGTCATAATGAAAGGATAATCATCAAGTTGCAAATGAAGGACACAGCGAAATTAAGAAGTATCAGAATGAATGTTGGCAGTAGAGGTAGGAGAATTAATTTCGAGGTTGTGTATAATTACGAAGTATGTAAGATATTTTCTAGTGAAGCGTGAATTTGAGGTGTTAGGCATGAGACTAATGTAGACCTTGATCTGTGAATTAAATTCAAGTTGGATTTTAATGGAAAACATGACTTTTGAAATGAAGTACTAAACTAAAAGGAAGTTTGTGTGTCCCAAGTGGTATAGTCTTTGACATGATTTCGAAAATATTTGAGGAAAGCTTTGATCACCAAGCATAGGTGGGGATGGAATTATTAAATTTATAACTGGAATGACATACTGATAAGAACACTACAGTTTTACGTAGTTGTACGACTTAAGAAAAATCGAGGATTTATGGACAAGGGAGAAATTTAGGAGTTCTCGGATATAGCAATTGTGTTGTGCTCAGTGTGTTGGAGTCATTCTAAGTGTTTCAGTTTGGTACAAAATGGATGTTTCGTACCAAGTGGATGCAAATGAGACTACGTGACATAGGTATGGGATATTTTACTTCGTCGACAGGATCAAAGTTATAAGGAAAATGAGGGAAACTCACTGGACCTTGAGAAGATTGTTGACTGCTTGTACATTAAGATAACCTCAGATGTAAGTTGCAAGGAGTGCTATTACAATTCGGTTAAGATAGTCTAAGCCACTATCATGGTTGTTGGTTATTTATTGACAAATTGAGGGACTGATCATCCTTAATCTCTTGTCGATAGTAGACAAAACCATGTTGAATGGAACGGACGAGCCTTACCGACTATGGATGTGTGGGAAGTTATTAAGCGCCTTATGAAAAGGGGTAGACAACACTTTCTTCGAGAAGGCCGGGTGAAACTAGGTTTGACTGGTATGTTGAATTTGGGTACAAACCAAGTGTGGATTGTTACCCGTACTTTAAGTTTCGAGGACAAAACTAATTTTAGGGGGGAAGTAATGTAAGACCCTTAATTTTAAATCCTAAATTACTCAATTATAGGGTATTTTGTGTTGAGATTCTTAGGCTGTTAGCCCTATTTTTGGTAGTTAATGAGTTAAATGCCAAAAATATATTTTTGGAAATTGGATTAAAATTATTTGTCGGAGAATAATTTATTTACGTTGCGAAGAATTTAATTTCGGACAGTTAGTTAAAAATATCACTCGTTGCTGAAAATCTATCTTTCAATTGAGTTGCGACGAGAATAGATATTTAATTAAATTAGATGAATGAAGTGAGGTGTGTAAGAATTGGTAGATATTCATTTGAGTTTGGTTTTAAATATAATATAAATGTTTATATATATATATATATATATATATATATATATGTATATACATATATATTATTATTATTATTACTATTATTATAAGTATATATATATATATATATATGTTATAAGTTAGATATATATATATAGGCTTGAAAGGTTAGGAACGAAAGAAAAACAGAGGAAGCTAACATGCCTTCCACCTACGCAAACCCATTGCCCTTCTTTCTTTCTTTTTCCATTTCTTTTCTTTCTTTGGCTTCAAGAATAGAAACCCAAGGCTTGATGAGTGATAGGACAAGGATTTCTCAACTTCATTCTTCCTCTTTGATTCGAAAACGGAGAAAAACTGTATTAGGGATTCAAACTCAAATCTCCCCGTTTCATCTAGATCTAAGCGTCGTTTCAAGAAGTGATAGAAGGGAAAGTTGCTCACCACTACACTACGGTGCTAGTGAGCTAACTTTGGAAGCGGCGTTGCGAGCGGAGATTTTACCGGATTTGCTCACGGTACCAAAATCGAACGAAAAAGCTAAAGTGAAGGTAAGGGCTCCTTCCAAACTTTTAGTTTGCATTTAGGGCCTTAGATGTAGTTGTGTGGAAAAGAATTTGATTAGAGTTGGTGTATTGAATTGGAGAAAATGAATTTAACTCATTTATGTATAATTTTGAGTAAATGAAATTTGATGTATTTGAGTGTTATGAATTTGTGATTTGTGTTCATCGTACTTGGCGTGTTCATACTTGATGTTTGTTGATTGATGTGATTTGGTGTGAATCGTTGATTGATTTGGATGGAATTTGATAACATGTTTGAGATGTGTTTTGTGTGGCTTGTGTGGAAAAATGATTTTGTGTAAGTTACGGATTGAATGTGAATGTACGTTTGAGTTTGTTTTTGTGTGGGATTTGAAAACCATTAAGTTAAACGAGTATTAAGAATGAAGAATCTCTTAATGTCTTGCTTACTTAATGAGAGTTTTGGAAAATCGTTTAAGTTAAATGAGAATTAAGAATGGGGAATCTCTTAATGTCTTATTTACTTGAAGTTTGTTTTGAAAATCGTTTAAGTTAACTGGGCGTTAAGAATGGGGAATCTCTTAATGTCTCGGTTACATAATGTTGTTTTGAAAATCGTTTAAGTTAAATGAGAATTAAGAATGGGGAATCTCTTAATGTCTTGTTTACTTAATGTTTGTCTTTGAAAAATCGTTTCAGTTAAATGAGTATTAAGAATGGGGAATCTCTTAATGTCATATTTACTGAATGTTTTGTTGTGGAAATCGTTTAAGTCAAAAGTATATTAAGAATGGGGAATCTCTTAATATGTCTGTTTGCTTAATGTTTGGCGTGAAAATCGTTTAAGTCAAATGAGTGTTAAAAATGGGGAATCTTTTAATAACTGCATTTGCTTAACGATTGTTGTGAATGGAGTCAGTATACGCTCATGCATTTTCATGCTTTTTGTAAATCGTGCAGACCCGTGATAAGTGGCACCTTGATAAATAGTACTTTGGCCTGTGATAGGCGGTACATTTATGATTTACGTTTTTGTAAGTTGTGTAGACCCGTGATAGGTGGCACCTTGGTAAATTGTACTTTGGCCCGTGATAGGCGGTACATTTACGACTTACGGTTTTTTTGTAAATTGTACAGACCCGTGATAGGTGGCACCTCGGTAAAGTGTACTTTGGCCTGTGATAGGCGGTACCTTTACAATTTACGTTCTTTTCAGTAAGCCGTGCAGACCCGTGATATGTGGCACCTTGGTAAACGATACGGGCCCGTGATAGGCAGTACGTTTATGGTTTACGCTTTTTAGTAAATCGTGCAGACCCGTGATAGGTGGCACCTCGGTAATTGGTACTTTGGCTTGCGATAGGCGGTACAATTATGATTTACGGTCCTTCGAGGAGGGTTTTGGTTTGGAATTCCGAGTCCATGCATTTTGGCATATACGCATTGCATTAGGGTGCTTGGCACACGAGTCGTGTTTGATTCAAGTTTATGATTGAGAGTTTGAACTTAAGTTGTGGTGGTAATTGGGTTTTATTTGCTAAGTGTTATCTTTTGGAATTGTGTGATAGTGTGCTTGGTTGCAAAACTATTTTGAAACTAAAGTTGTTGTGGTGATTGTGTTATAATTTCCAAGTGTGGATGTTTGGGAATTGTGTGATAGCGTGATTGATTGCAAAACCATTTCGAAACTTAAGATGTCGTGGTAATTGTGTTATAATCGCTAAGTGTTTTGTTTTGGAGTTGTGTGTAAGTGTGATTGATTGCAAAATTGTTTCGAAACTCAAGATGTCGTGGTGATTGCGCTATAATTGCTAAGTTTGATTGTTTGGAGTTGTGGGTAAGTGTTGATTGATTTCGAAACCCTTTGAAAAGCTGAAAAATGCTGAATTTTGCTGTTTTTCTGCTGCTGTCTGATGTGTATTCAAATACAACAAGCTGTATTCGAATACAGACATGTTGTTTTACCAATGACTTACTGTGTAGTCGAATACAGACTGCTGTAGTCGAATACAGACTGCTGTAGTCGAATACAGACATGCGGTTTTGTTGTTTAATGCTGAAATAGCCTTGTATTCGAATACAAAGATGTTGTATTCGAATAAAACAGTGCTGTTTTGTTAAAACCTTCATTTTTCAACCTTGTTTATGAATTTTTAGCATATGCAAACCCTTTTAAGGTGCATGCTAAGTTGATATGTCATTTTGTGCATTTGAAAACTTAAATGTTATGTGTTAACTGTTAATTTCGGTTGGTGACCCTTTACAACTATTGTGGAAATTTGGGCTTTGCCCTCAGATGAGAACCAGGACCATCCTACCGGTTCGTACCATGTGGATGGAAATGTAGTTGGGAACACCTGACTGGAGCTATGTTAGGAGGATCTTGTGGGGCGCGTGAAGATCACTCAGGATGTATAGTTTTTGTGGAATGATCAGATTAGGTTGACGTATAGGGAGTAGATGTCTTTCTTTTGAATTGCGTTTATTTTAAATTTGAAGACTGTACCGCTTTTTGATGTTTAAATATTTTGGAGTCATATTTCGAAAAATTATTCCGCTGCTTGTAAATTATTTTGACTTAAATATTTATCCAAAGGTATTACCTTATTTATTTCTCTGTTGTATTTTAATTTCTTTAGAAAAAAAAAATACACCCTCGCTATGAAAAACGGGGTGTTACATGCAGCGACTAAAAAATAAAAACAATTAACAAGCACACAGGCTGTAATAACCATAACCATGTATCTAGAAAATGATAGTAATTCATATATTTATAAACTTAAGAGACAATTATTTAAGTTTTCATAAGTACAATAATTGAAATATCATTGTAACTACATGGTACATAGTTTGCAAAAAATCCTCTATTTTACTAATAAATTAAATAAATTTTAACTTCAACACGCATAACTATAGAATCTTAACCTTGGAAGTCTGAATTCATGCCTCAAGCCGTCCAATGTGCTACAAGTTGCTAGATACATTGAGGATCAAATTCATCCTCAAATTATATTAAATGATATTAAATTATATACATTGAGGTTGAACTTGGAAGTGAAAATGAGTCAACGTTTGATCATAAGAAAAACTTTTATATGAGGAAGTCTGATTGAAGAAGTATGGATGAAGGAAACTTCGATTAAGGAAGTTAATATTAGAGGAAGTCTAATTAGATAAAGTATAGTTGGAGGGAGTTTGGGTCAGCTATAATCTTATCAGAGAAATTCAACATTAGAGTAAATCTAGATCAAGTATAATTTGGTCAGAGGAATTTAATATTAGAGGAAATCTAATTAGAGGAAGTCTGGATTTGATTAGAGGGAAAATGAAAGAAATTTCCCATTTGGACCCTTGGGCAATACTTATTTATTGCTCCTACCCCTTTCTATTTTTATTAAAATTTCTTTGTCCTCAATTAATCATGTGAATATTTAAAAACTCTTATTTTTCTAAGTTTTTAAATAAATGTGTTATTACACAATCAAATTGATCTATTTCATGCTATCCAACCAACGGTCTAACAATAATTTGTATGGAAAAATGCCCTTACCTGGGTTGCTGTATTTCCTAACAATAAAATCTCAATCCATGAATATCAGTCTTAGCTCCACTAAGTCCATACCTTCACAAAATGATTACCACTCATTTTTAGTCTCAAACAAACGAGTCCTACTCTTACAAAACATTGAAAGGTTGACTGAAGGTTCACTAAACAAGATATAAAACGTAAAATATCTTAAATAGCTACACAGTTCTACAAAAAAACTAACTATTTAATAAATTTTTCAAACTTTAAAAATTTGCGTAAATTAATTATTTCAAAAGTCAAAATCCAAAAATATAAAAATTAAGTGATCATGCATAATAAACAGCCCATGACAACCGCTATTATTGTTCCATACAAATTACCATTTAACCCGTCTCTAAAAATGCTTTTAAATCAATTAATAATAAGTAATTAAAAGTAAAAATTCCAATACTAAGATTATAAAATAAAACTATGACCTCATAAAATCAAAATTCCATAATTCAACTTTTTATATAAAAAATATTAGTGTTAATTAAAATGGAAAAAAATAATAATTCTCTCATTTTCCTAGCTTTAGAAATTGTTTTGAAATGAACTACATTTCATAAAAAAATTATTTTCAAATCCTAACACTTAGATAATCATTTCTAACCATTTTGAAGTCATAAACTCAAATTTTCAGAATAGCATATTTTTGGATAATTTTTCTTTACCAATCCTAAAATCACCAAAAATTGTTTTTCAAGCTAAATTAAATATTATTCCCAATATTCACTACACAACTTGATCAAGAC
>JBBPBT010001310.1:3195326-3221212 GCA_037974875.1 Cicer bijugum | reverse complement strand
TAAATTCACAATATATATGTCAAAAAGAGATGACATAAAAAAAAAAGATTTATCAACAAAATTATTACAAAATAGATGTTAAAAAAAAGTTAATAAAAATAGAAAATTGAAATTTGTATAAAATATATTAAAGTAAAATATATATTATCTTAAAATATTTTTACTAGATATATTATTTTAATCTTAAATATTATTAAGGGGGTATTCAAACTTTTAGAAAACTTTAAAGTTAGACTTCTTTTTTTTTAGATGATTAAAAATGTCCGCTGTTTGTCTATAAAGCCTTTGTTTTATTTTTAGAATGATATATACACATAGTAAAGCAACAACGATAAATCATATTCCTATTGATATTGAAGCTATTTGAAATTGTTAAGTTGACTTCTTTTAAGCTAAATTAAATAATACTCCATAAATTCACTACACAAATTGATCAAGATAAATACTTTTCTAAATAATAATAATAATAATAATAATAATAATAATAATAACTCTAATAATGAAAATGGAGTATTGGAAGATCAGCCATAAGACAGACCCGTGTTTTACAATTAGGCCTAATAATAAACCTAAAATTACCAAGCTATATATACTTATATAGATGATAGCCTACCTAAAAGAAAAACAGCAAGAAAAAGAAAAAGAATAGAAAGGATTAGCGCTTCCTGCCTACAACCCAATCACGACCAGGTATAATTTTTTTTAATTCCAGCAATTAGATTTTGATAATAACATGGAATTTGATGGTAGAATAGAATAAGTCATACAGTTGAAATTGGTATACAAAGAATGACAATTTGTGAACTACCTCTAAACTTGATTATTATTATTATAAGGATCCGAGTTATCTAATTTTTTTAGCATGCCTGGTGGAAAATGATAATTACTTTAAGTGTTTGATATTTTACCATTAATATTCAAGTGATCTGTAATCAACTTACTATTTGGTGGATTCTAGGACATTGAATTTGTTAGTTTGTTGCTAAAACACAAACAGGGAATTCCATCATAGACATTGAACTGGAAAATTGCTTAACAATATTCTCATGATGCAGTAAATTTAGAGTAATATGTACTATCAACAGAGTCGAAAGATGGAAAAGTTTTATTAATATAATTATGTCAGATTTGTAGGAAATATTTTAGTGATTCATAACCATGAAGAATAATATCAATGATAAAATGTAGAGGAGAGAAATGCTTATTATGATTTGATAACGAAGGTTTTGTTTTGATATTTTTTTATTTATAATAGTTTAGGCAAGGAACGATAAGAAAATACTACCCAAATTGATTCAGACCGTGACAGAACAGCCTCGACTATGATATAGTGCCGACTAGGGACATATGGGCCGGATAAATGAGTAGTTTAGCTAAGAAATGATGATTTTGTTGATGCATACTTAAGAATGTAGTCAATAATAAGCATAGTAACTAATTATTATTACCTGCATTCATGTGATACATATAAAAATCTAATTATAAATCAAAACTATATATGTATATATATAGACATAATATTAAGTTCTTTCTATCATATTTAGTTCAAAAAAAAATCTAATTATAGTAATTTATTTGTATTTGGTGGCTGTGTGGCTATAGTTCTCTCATGGATTACTAGAGACGACGGTTGATGAAGACGCGACAAATTAGCATATCAGTCATTTGGCGAAATCTTCAATTGAGATAAGGGGTGAGATGATGTTCGATTTTATGAATATAAAATAATGTGAGATGAACTGGAATGCTGAAACTCCCAGATGTTCATTCGGGGCTTACTACGTATGGTTGAGTTCTATTGAGTAATAATAATTAATTAATAATATATGAATGGTAATAGTAAGGACTAAAATATAATTTAGAAAACTATAGAATTGTTGTGAATTAATTTACATTAAGATTGCGGGTTATTTGATTTTATGAGACCAATATTAATTATTATTGTATGAATGATATGTACTTGAGTGTTCTTATTACCTAATTGATATTGTGATATTACTTGAATGTGCCACTTAATTGATTGCTTACTATGTGATTGATGAAACTGATTGTGCATGGGAGTAGTGTAAATCAAATATTTGGATTTTATTGTGATTGCATGTTATAGATAAATAATGATGAATATTGGGAAGTCAAACTGAAACGTATTGAGTTGTGATGATCGAGTAAGTCTGAGATATGTGTTATAGATTTTGGAGTTAGGATTATTTTGTCATCATATAGGGAGGGTTTGACAAACATAGTGATTCAAGGAAGTACAACTGAATGAGCCTGATCGTGGAGAGCTATAGTCGAACTGTAAGGTAAGACTGATAGACCTTGGAGGTACCTTTAGTGGGGAATTCCTAAGTGGATTAGTGGGTTATTCCCTAAGGCCGGGAGCTACCGTGCAATACAAGAGTACCCCGACTGTCGCGTATATGTGTCTCAGGTTGAGTTGAGGGGATCTAAGAAGATTTGGCCATTCATGAATTGTCCGTTCACTCTTGTAGTGGCATAGTATCAGGCCTCCTAACCAAGTACTTCAGAGTAGAATGGTACCAAATGATGAAGTATAGAGTATAAGATATGCATAGCATTTCATCCTTGTGGTTGTTTTATTGTGAATGAATTTGATAAACCGTAGATATTATACACTTGATTGCATTTGAGGTAGTGATAATTTGATTTATTGCATGTTCTCCTCGTGTATTTTATACTGTTACATAATTTGAATACTCACCTCTCGTTGTTTGTGTTTGGCGTTTGCGATGGACGCAAACGAGTTGTAAGTTGCAGGTGATGACTAGTACCATCAGAGAGGTGAAAGCCATCATGTCTTGGAGACTCTTATTATATGCATTGTGTTGATGTTATTTCTAGCATTTCTTATTTTTCGAATTCCCGCTCTGATAGTGACATCGGGTTGGGACTAGATTTGCACTTAATTTAAAATATAAGTTTGTGTACTTCAAAAAGGATTTTGTTGCATGATATTGTGATTTCTACATGTTAAGTTTGATGTAACCTTTGAATTTATTTGACGTGTTTGGAATTATGTGATACTCTTTATCTGAATAATAAATAAATATGTTTATCTGAATAATAAATAAATATGGAATTATGTGATACATTTATCTGAACAATAAATAAATATGGAATTATGTGACACTCTAGACCTCGAAATAATATATATTAATTATTACAAGAATTTTTAAATTTAATTCGCAGCGGATAAAAAAAAATCTATTTCTGTTTTTTGTTTTTAAATAAAACATTTATAAAAGTTTTAGGATATCACATTTCTCAAAATTCAAAAGAAACAATTTAAATTTTTCCTCTTATAAAACGATAGGGTTTTCATAAAAGAGTTGTTTCTAATTAAATAAATAAAATACAACTTATGACTCTCATTCCCGGTATCACCTATCAGAGCGGGCTTCTCCCAAACTTGAACTTCAAGACTCATTAACGAGTAATAACGATGATTTCACAAACGCAGTCAAACACAAATAACAATGGAGGTGAGTTTTAAAATAATTTTAATAGTATAATATAAGTAAGAAGAACACGCAAACAATCATAATAGACCATATCATAATCACATTACGATATTTCAAAATATTTAAGTAAATAATATCATATTGTAACATCAAAGTTACTCAAGTAATATAATCATCTCATTATAATATGCATCAAATCATCTAAGAGTAATTATTATTACTTTTGAAACACATCAATCACAACAAAACAATTACAAGGAAATCAATGCTATGCAAGAGCTTAGACTCTACTTCACAATGTGGTACTATTATAACTTTGAAGTACCTGGTTAGGTGATACTATGCCACCATCCCGGTGGACGAACAATTCAAATTGGCCATATCCTCATAGATCCCCTCAGCTCAACCCAAGACACATATACACGATAATCGAGGTAAACTTGTGGTTCATGGTAGCTCTAGACATTTAAAGTGCTACCTCCAATTCATCTAGGAATTCCCCACTTGAATACCTCCAAGGTCTAACAATCTTGCCTTAAGGCTCAACAAAATACCGTCACGATGAGGGTCATTCAATTGTACTTCCCCGAAATCACTAGGCTTATGAGGCCCTACCTATATGATGACAAAATAATCTCCACTTCACAAATTCTCAATATTTATTTTCTCCCCCTCCTTGGCCTATGGTACTCCATTAAGACCGTCATCTCAAACACAAATTGGAATCACAGTTATTTCATCAATTATGAGGTTACTTCAATATTCTCATCACAATTTATAACAACACTATCATTAATCACACATCAACACATAAACTCATCATAATCTTATTACATCAATCTGGTCAATCATATATCATCACATAGACTTATCACAAGTTTATAACATCATTATTATTAATTATACATCATCATAATCACATAAACTTATCAAAATGCAAACACCTTTTTTTTATCACATCACCTAAACCTCTCTAATCAAACATATACTTAAAATTCATTCGACATTCAATATCACAATAATATCAAATATGACACATGTATAGATAATAAATCAAATATCACAATAATATCAAACGCCACACATTTAATGAAATTAAATCAAATATCACAATAATATCAAATGCCTAACATTTAACGAAATTAAATCAAATATCACAATAATATTAAATGCCCAACATTTAACCAATCAATCAACACCTTATAAGTATTTCTATTTCATATTTTAATCTCATAATTTCCATTTTGCATATTAATTAATTTATTACTCAAAGGGCTAAATGAGTAAAACAACATACTGAAATTATGCCCCACATAATTTATCAGTCGCGTCTTGACAATTTTGTGAATTCACCATATCGTCAGATTCATCCGCTTTACGTTGTCAATCTGCAATTGTTGTTGAAAAGTCCCATTGACTCATGGGTTTGATAAAGCGTCGAGATAAGATAATGGGTGAGGGATCATTTGAATTCATGAGTATAATATAATGTGAGATGAACAAGAAAATCGTATTTCTCAACGTTTCAACGGGGGCTCGCTACGTACAACAGCAGCCCCTTGAGTGATAAACTAATTAATGTGAAAATATGGGAATTGTGAGATTAAAATGTGGAATAGAAATATTTATAAGGTGGTGATTGATTTAACTTCGTTAAATTTGTGGTATTTGATATTATTGTGGTATTTTATTTATTTTCGTTAAGTGTGTGATATTTGATATTATTGTGACATTGGATATCGAATTAATTTTATGCATGTTTGATTAAACGAATTTATGTGATGTGATAATAAAATATGGATGCATGGTATAATATATCTTTGCGTGATAATAATGATGATATTTTTATCGATGATAGTGATGATATAAAATTGTAATGTGTTTATATGATGATTATGATTATGTATATGATTAATGATGTTATAAAATTGTGATTAGAATATTGAAGTACCCTGTAATTGATGAAATAGTGATGATTCATAAAGATGATGCTCTTAATGGAGTAGTCTAAGCTAACGAGGGGAGAAAATAAATATTGAGAATTTGTGAAGTGGAGATTATTTTGTCATCATATTGGTAGGATTTGACAAGCCTAGTGACTTCGAAGAAGTACAACTAAATGAGCCTGATCGTGGTGGTCTGGTTTTGAGCCATATGGCAAGATTGTTAGACCTTGAAGGTATTCTGCTAGAGAATTCATAGGGGACTTAGAGGTAGCACTCCAAATGTCGGGAGCTACCATGCAACACACGTTTACCTCGATTGTCGGGTATATTATAATGAGATAATTATGTTACTTATGTGACTTTGATGTTATAATATGGTATGATTTGCTTAAATATTTTGATATATTGTAATGTGATTATGATATGGTCTATTATGATCGTTGGTGTGTTCTTCATACTTATATTATACTATCAATATGATTTCAAAACTCACCTCCTTCGTTATTTATGTTTGACTGGCCTGACACTACATTTGCCAAATTGCAATTGTTACAGGTTAACGAGTCTTCAAGTTCAAGTTGAGGAGAAACCTTGCTATGATAGGTGATATCAATAATAAGGATTGTAAAATTGTATCGATACATGTATTCTCAAGCTTATTGAGATTGCACAATTTTATAGGAGGAAAAAAGTTATAATGTTCATTTTGATTTTTGAGCAATGTGATATCCTAAATTAGTTACAAAAGTTTTTATTTTCTTGCAAACTAATTTTATTTATTCGTTGTGTATGTAATTCAAAAAAATCTAATATAAATTATTATATATGTTATTTTTGGGTTTATTGTGTCACATTAGTGGTATCAGAGCATGTTTGTCCAAAGCAGGCCAAGTGGGTTGAGTGTCGGTTCAGTGTTAGTCAAATATCAGTCGTGTTAGCTGTGTTTTTTTGTGTGTTAACTATTTTCACTAATACGCTTTATTTCCCTATTATATTATTATGTCATGTGCTAGATTTTTGTATAATTATACATATTTCTAACATTACTAATTAGCTATTTATTATTTGCTTAGTTATTGAGTTGTGGATTTTAAGTTCTTATATAAGTGATTAAATACACCATGAAATTATTTATTGAAATTTGAGTTAATTTGAATTGTTGATATTATAGTGGATAGTTAGAAATATCTTTTTTTGATTGACTAGTTATATATTTTAAATTATTAATTTAATTGAGTTAATACTAATTATTGATTGATAGACCTTGCTTTGAGGTTATAACATGATTATTAAAGTTTTGATCTTATTAATGAAACCAATTTAGAACCTTAATAATCTTGAAACGTTAGGAAATTCATATTATTAATAACTATAATTCTTGAGTATTAGATATGGCTAGAACATGGAGTTAAAAAAAAAATAAAAAGACATTTTTAATGAGTTAATGTTGACTTATTTTGTAAAAGGAAAGTAACTTTTGTTTGAATTAATCTTGATTAAATTAAGTTGAATTTTTATTTATTTATAAAATAATACTAATTCGATACTACTGATTTTATTTAATGTTTAAAATAGTTAAAAATTTACACCATATTTTACAATGTGTTGTTTTTAAGAAAATCATAAAGTGTTGTTGTTATGTTGGTTTAGAGGGGATGTGAATATTGAATCGTAAGGGTGTTAGAATATTTGTTTGAAATGATTTAATTAGATAATATGAGCTCATTAGTGTGACACTCTAAATCTCAAAATAAAATATATACTATTTTATACTATATTTTTTTTAGAAAATTTGAAGCAGATAAGAAAATTTGTTTTCAAGGAAATAAAAAATTTTATAACTAATTTAGGATATCATGTTCCTCTAAATACACATGTAAAAATTCAAATTTATTTCTCAATGACTTTAATTTAAATATAATTTCTTAATTTAATTACAAAATCTTATTAGTACTTAGGTTTTCGTACAAAAAGTTGTTTCTAATTAAATAAGTAAAAGTACAATACAAATTACAACTCTTAATTTTCGGTATCACATATTAGAGCGAGTTTTCTCCCAAATTTGAACTTCAAGACTCATTAACTTGCTATAACTGACATTTCACAAAAGCAGGGCCAAACCAGTCAAACATAAATAACAAAAGAAGTGAGTGTTGAAATCATATTAATAGTATAATATAAGTAAAAAGAACACACAATTGATCAAAAATAAACCGTATCATTAGACAAGCATCCTTCAAGGAAAAATATCACATCATAAAATGAAAATCAATGAAAATCAGTACATTTCACTTTAAAATCAAATCATCTCAGAAATTATTATCGCACACAATACATATTAATCTCAACAAAACAATCACAAGAAAATGTAATGCAATGCATGAGCTTAGACTCTACTCCACAATGTGGTACCATTCTAACTCTAAAGTACTTGGTTATGAGGCTTTATACAATGCCACCATCTCGGTGGACTGACAATTCAAATTGGCTCTGTCCTCAAAGATCCCCTGAACTCAAACTGAGACATATATATGCGACATTCGAGGTAAACGTGTGTTGCATGCTAGCCCTCGACATTTGGAGTGCTACCTCCAAGTCACCTAGGAATTCCCCACCCAAATACCTCCAAGGTCTAACAATCATTCCTTAAGGCTCAACAATAGACCGCCACAATCATACTCATTCAGTTGTACTTCCCCACAATCACTAAGCTTGTCAGACTCTGCCTATGATACTCCATTAAAATCGCCATCTCAAACACAAATTAGAATCACCATTATTTCATCAACTATAGAGTTACTTTAATATTCTCATCACAAATTTATATCATCACAATCATTAAATCACACATCATCATAATCAAATAAACTCATCACAAATTTATAGCATCACCATTATCAATCATACATCATCATATAAACTTATCACAAATTTATAACATCACAATTATTAATCAAACATCATTATCATTACATAAAATTATCACAATGCATTCATCTTTTATTATCATATCACATAAACTCATCTAATCAAACATATACATAAAATTCATTTGACACTCAATATCATAATAATATCAAATAACACACAATTAAAGAAATTAAATCACTCAACACTTTACGAATATTTCTATTCTATATTTTATCTCACAATTTCATTATTTGCATATTAATTAATTTATCTCATAATGGATGTGTAACACCCCAATTTTTAACAGCGCGAATGTATTTTTTTTCAAAACAAATTCATAAAACAAAGAAATAAAGAAGGAAATACTTTTGGATAAATATTTAAGTGGTACATGGAACCCATCAAAATAAAATGTCAAACTAATAATATTGGTATAGGTACAGTCTTCTAAATTAAAATAAACACAACCAAAAAAGAAAGACATCTAGTCCCTATGCGCCAACCTAATATGATCATTCTACAAAAAACTATACATCTCAGATGATCTTCACGCGCCCCGCAAGATCCTCCTGACACAGATCCACTCAAGTATGTCCAACTAAATTCCCATCCATAGGGTACTAACCGGTGGGATGGTCCTGGTTCTCATATGAGGGCAAAGCCCAGATTTCCACAATAGTTGTAAAGGGTCACCAACCGAAATTAACAATTAACACATAACATTTAAGTTTTTAAATGTACAAAATAACCTTTCAACTTAGCATGCACCTTAAAAGAGTTTCCATATGCCAAACATGCATAAACAAAGTTGAAAAATGAAGTTTTTAACAAAACTGCACTGTTGTATTCGAATACAACATCTCTATATTCGAATACAAGGCTATTTCATAAGTCAACAGCAAAAACAACATGTATGTATTCGAATACAACCTTCTATATTCGACTACACATAAGTCTGCAGCAAAAACATGTATGTATTCGAATACAACCTTACGTATTCGACTACTCATAAGTCAGTAGTAAAAACAACAGTGCAGTATTCGAATACAACCTTCTGTATTCGAATACAGAGATGCTGTATTCGAATACAACAATGCAGTTTTGAAATCAATCAACACTTATACACAAATTCAAACAATCACGCTTAGCAATTATAGCACAATCGCCATGACGACTTGAGTTTCAAAAAGGTTTTGCAATCAATCACACTAACACACAATCCCAAAACATTCACACTTAGCAATTATAGAACAATCACCATGACAACTTGAGTTTCGAAATGGTTTTGCAATCAATTACACTTACACACAATTCCAAAACATCCACAGTTGGCAATTATAACACAATCACCATGACAACTTGAGTTCAAACACTCAATCATAATCTTGAATCAAACACGACTCGTGTGCCAAACACCCTAATGCAATGTGTATATGCCAAAATGTATGGACTCAGAATTCCAAACCAAATCCCTCATCGAAGGGGCGTAAATCATAATTGTATCGCCTATCACAAGCCTTATACTAATTATCAAGGTGCCACCCATCACAGGCCCACACGATTTACAAATGTGTTGCCTATCACAGGCCTTACACTATTTTGTATAGTTCAACTGCTCACAGACCAACACGTTCTAGAGTGCAATCTCTCACAAATCAATACAACACATTCATCCCCGTAAGAATAAGATGAGCCAACAAATCACATGGAATCATCTCGTGGCCCATGTGGTCACCACTATCACCGTGGCCCATTCGATCGCCATGTACAATTAAATGCATGAGCATACTCTGACTCTATCCACGACAATCATTAAATAAATGCAGATATTAAAAGAATCTCCATTTTTAATACTCATTTAACTCTAACGATTTTCCCGATAATCATTTGTTAGAAATATGTTAGTTTTTGATATTATTGACAAACATACATCTTGAAATAAATCTGACATTGTGAACTGAGAAAAATTTCAGGAACATTAACTCAATCCTACAAACTTGAGACAAAAGCTTGGAACTCAAGAAATCAACAAAAGATTGCATATTCATAAGCAAATCGATTAGTAAAATCGATTCTGTTACAGGGTTGAATGTTTTTATCTAGTCTGGGATTAATCAATCCATGGGCAAAATCGATTTGCACATTCTATGAAAAATCAAACAGGCTATCAATCGATCATGCCAATCGATTGGTACACTTATTAGAAAATAAAATTTGCAAGTTAGAGAGCTAGTTTGCCACAAATCGTTTAGGCAGATCGATAGTTTAAATCACCAGGACTGACCTGATTGCTTACATCGATTAGACAAATCGATTGGTACACTTAATGAAATTAAAATGCGCAAGTCAGTAGCATGCCTTGAAGACTAATCAATTTGGAAAATCGATTAATCCAATCACTTCTTTATTGTTTGTTGTCTACATCGATTGACACAATCGAATGTGAATGTCCCAAAGCCAAACCAATGATTACTAAATCGGTTAGACAAATCAATTTTGTAAAATAATTTTCAAAATAACCTTGGTCTGGAACATACACAGTCAATTAGCACAATCAACTTTTTAATTTCAATTGAATTAAGTTTTGCATCAATCGACGTGGTAAATCGATTGAATGAGCAAACTGTTGAAATAAGCTTCAGACTTAATTTTTCAATCGGTTAGGCAAGTCGATTATTGAAAATCACTGTGTCCCTAGAACCAGTGTAATTGAATGACTAAATCGATTGGTACAAAATTTTTAGAAACAGAGATGACTGAATTGGTTGAATCGATCAAGTACATCGATTGTTTTGATCTCTTTGTTGGAACAAAACACGCCAAGTCGATTATGAACATTGATTCAATTAAAAACATTCATCCAAGTCTGAAGAACTCAGTTAAAATAATCGATTCGTTAAATCGATTAGTGTAAGCAGTTACAAGATTCAAGAAAAACAAGATTCGCGAAATCGATTGGTTACATCGATTAGTGTACTTTATAACTTTAATGAATTGATTTGCCAAATCGATTCATACGTTGTTTTTCCAGAAACTATATAAACTGCTTTCACACACTTCTTCTCACAACAGAAAATAACAAGACACACATAGCAATCATAATAATTCCATATACAGAATTTACCACTAACTCTTTCTCAACTAACATCATTTTGAACATCTTTTTCAGCCATGAACAATCAACGTTTGTGATCATTGAGGATTGAAAAAGACTGAATTGAGAAAGACCGCTTTGAGAAGATTGAAGATCTAGAACTTTGTATAATTGATCTTCTTCATTTCAGTAAACATTTTTTTGTAACCAAATTACTTTGAGAAAATCCAGTTTTCACTGGTGGTGTTCTTCGAGGTTGAGGACTGTCAACAAGAAGACGCTTGACTGAATTCTTGGTCAAGTTTATGGGATTTAAACTTGGGAATTCAGGGAGGGAAAGAGAGAACAGGGAGAATAGTTTAATATTGGTGCGAGGCGCTGTGTAAAAATCTGTAAACTGATTCTAAGAAGTTCTATTGGACAGGCTAAGATCTAGTTGGATCTTGGGACTGGATGTAGGTCGTCAAGGGACGACTGAACCAGTATAAAAATCTGCGTACACTCTTCTTTCCCTTAACTCGTTTAAATTTATGCAATTATTACGTTTATGATATTGATTGAATGCATGATAAAGATTATATGTTAAGTGAAGTTGTTTGATTAATTGTCTTAACATAAGAGCATGAAAATCAACATCTTGGCTATTAATTGTTTTCTGATGCATTACTCCATATATATCTTGATCCATATAGTTTGACATTCATTAGAACTGTTTATTAGGGACCTTACTCATTCTTGTGTTTACTAAATTTCAAATTTATTAAATTGTTGCACATATTGTTAGAATAGACATTATTCTGCATAAATCTTTCGCAAATCAGAGGTCTTATCCCCCAACAATTGGCATCAAGAGCCTGCCTTTTTTAAAAGAGTTTTTTTTTCTCAAAAAAAGGATCATGACTTCTGATTTCTTAGGAGAAGGTGCATCATTAGCTAAGCCTCCTGCTTTTAACGGAGCTGCATACATGTATTGGAAACAACGCATGCTAATTTTTCTTGAAGCTAGTGGTATTGACATTCTAGATGTTGTAGAAAATGGACCGTTTGTGCCAACCATAGCAGGTACAGGTGAATCAGCAATCCTGAAGCCTAAAAGTGACTGGACTGAAGATGACAAAAAGAAAGTTGGGTACAACGCCAAAGCCAAAAACATTATCACTGCAGCCTTGAGTCATGATGAATTCTTCAGAGTCTCAAACTGCAAAACAGCAAAACAGATGTGGGACACACTTCAGCAGACGCATGAAGGAACCACAGATGTAAAGAGAGCTCGGATAAATACCCTCATGCATGAATACGAATTGTTTAGCATGAAGAAAGAAGAATCAGTGAATGACATGCAGACTTGGTTTACACACATAGTCAACAACCTAAATGCCTTAGGCAAGGAGATTGATAATGATCAGCAAATCAGCAAGGTAATGAGGTGTTTGACTAGGGAATGACAACCAAAAATCACTGCCATTGCAGAATCGAAAGATCTAGGAAGCATGACAATAGCTACATTGTTTGGAAAACTGAGGGAGCATGAAATGGAACTACATAGACTTAATGAAGCTGAGCAAGGTGATAGAAAGCGAAAAGGATTGTCGTTGAAAGCCCAAGCACAGCAGTCTAAATCTGAACATGAGAGCAGTTCAGATGAATCAAGCAGTGAAGATGATGAGGAACCTGAACTTGGATTACTTGTCAAGAAGTTTAAGAAATTTCTGAAAAAGAAAGACAACAAATTCAAAAAACAATCCAGCTCAAAGAACAATGACAGTAAGACAATCGCATGCTATGAGTGTGGAAAAACTGGTCATATCAAGGCTGATTGTTACAAGCTGCAGAACAAAAACAGAAATTCTAAGACCAAAGGCAAGGAACCAGCTCAGAAAAACAGAAAAGCATATATTGCATGGAATGACAATGAAGAATCCTCCACATCTTCAGAAACTGAAGAAGCAAATCTATGCTTCATGGCGAATACGGATTCTGAATCAGAAAGTGAGGTAAGTTCTCAATATAATCCTTCTTTTGATGAACTGCAAGATGCATTTAATGAACTGCATGATGAATATGTTAAATTTGTTAAGCAGTTAGTTAGTATTAAGAAAATGCTTGAACAACAATGCATGTTGCAAGATCAAATGAAAACTGATTATAGGAAGATTGAGGACTTGTGTGAACAATTGAAAAAGGACTCACATGATAAATTTGCCAAATGCATTGAGCTTGAAAATTCTGTTGCATTATTGAAATTTGATTTATTGAAACTCTCTAGTAGCAAAGATAAATTGAATGATATTCTTAGCAACCAGAGAAGTGTCAACATTAAATCTGGACTTGGTTTTAAACAGAAAATGCATGTTAAAAAGAATAAATATGGCATAGGATATGGTAATGTTAAGCATAACCAGAATTTTGTGAAACCTAGCCACTTGCATAATGTCTTTGTCAAACCAAAACTGTATGTATCCTCAGATGTTACTTGTCATTTTTGTTGTAGAAAAGGTCATTTTGTTTACAATTGCAAATTAAAAAGACTAGCAAATAGAGGATGCAAACAGATTTGGAACATCAAGACAAAAGATTTTGAAACTAACCCCCCAGGACCCAATTTAAATTGGGGACCTAAATTGAATTTCTAATCTTATCACAGGTATGCTTGAGATCCACTAAACACCAATGGTATCTTGATAGTGGATGCTCAAAGCATATGACAGGGGACAAGTCATTGTTTCTGTCCCTGAATCTAAAAGAAGGTGGATTTGTAAAGTACGGCGATAATAATAACGACAAGATATGCGGTGAAGGTAACATTGGCAGCGAATCAACTGCAATAATAAAAAATGTCTTATATGTGGAAGGGTTGAAACATAACCTTCTTAGTATAAGTCAGCTATGTGACAATGGTTTTCAAGTAAGCTTTTCACCACTTTCTTGCATAATTGAAAACAAGCATGATAAGAGTATGAAATTGGTAGGTGATAGAGTTAATAACATTTATATGCTAGATTTGACTGCTATGCCTGCTAATTCTGTTTGTTGTTTATTATCAAATGCTGATGAAACATGGTTATGGCATAAACGCATTGCACACATTCACATTGATCATTTGAATAGACTTGTTAGCAAGCAGCTAGTCATATGTCTTCCCAATAGAAAGTTTTCTAAGGATAGGCTGTGTGATTCTTGTGAGAAAAGTAAGCTTGTCAAGTCTTCTTTCCCCAAATAGATATGGTCAAAACCAATAGGGTTTTGCAACTTATCCACATGGATTTGTTTGGACCATCCCAAGTAAGAAGTTTTGGAGGTAACTTGTATGGATTAGTGTTAATTGATGACTATTCTAGATTCACATGGACTTACTTTCTGACTCATAAAAGTGAAGCATTTTCTGTTTTCAAAAAGTTTGCAAACTTAGTTCAAAATGAAACAAGTCAGAAAATTATGTCTATCAAAAGTGATCATGGAGGTGAATTCCAAAAATGATTCTTTTGATTCTTACTGTGAAGAGAATGGCATTCATCATATGTACTCAGCCCCTAGGACACCACAGCAAAATGGTGTAGTGTAGAGGAAGAATAGGTCTTTAGAGGAGTTAGCTAGGACCATGTTGAAAGATTCAAATACTCCCAAGTATTTCTGGGCTGATGCAATTAACACTGCCACACATGTTGTCAATAGAGTTTTGATTAGGCCATTACTTAGGAAAACTCCTTATGAGTTGTACAAGGGTAGAAAGCCAAATATTTCCTACTTTAGAGTGTTTGGTTGTAAGTGCTTTGTTTTGAACAATGGCAAAGAACACCTAGGCAAGTTTGATCCCAAGGCAGATGAGGGTATCTTTCTAGGTTATTCCCAAACTAGCAAAGCCTATAGAATCTATAACAAGAGAACAAAGACAATAGAAGAATCAGTTCATGTGAAATTTGATGAACTTTTTAAAGAAAACTTGAACAAAAATCCTTCTATTGTTGATGCTTCTTTGGATGAAGTTATAGAATCTGAACCTTTAGACCCAAAGGAACCTACACCTCCAACAAACAATGACTGTGTTGAACCTATTAGATTAGATGAGTTACCTAAGGAGTGGAAGTTCAATACAAACCATCCCATAGATAACATCATAGGTGATATATCAAAAGGAGTGGCAACTAGAAGGAACCTTAGACACTTTTGTAACCTTACAGCCTTTGTATCTCAGATTGAGCCTAAAAACATTAAGGAAGCCCTGCAAGATAGTGAGTGGATACATGCTATGCAAGAGGAGTTGAACCAATTTGAGAGGAACAAAGTGTGGCAGCTAGTACCTAAACCAGAAAACCAGCACACCATAGGAACTAGGTGGGTGTTTAGGAACAAGCTAGATGAGAATGGTGTCATATCTAGAAACAAAGCTAGGTTAGTGGCCAAGGGTTACAACCAAGAGGAGGGTATAGACTTCGACGAAACCTACGCCCCTGTAGCAAGGTTAGAGGCTATCAGAATACTCCTTGCTTATGCTAGTATCATGGACTTTAGGCTATTCCAAATGGATGTTAAAAGTGCCTTTTTAAATGGTGACATCCATGAAGAGGTGTATGTTAGCCAAACACCTGGATTTGAGAATCCAGATTTTCCTAACCATGTGTTTAAGCTAACTAAGGCCCTTTGTGGTTTGAAACAAGCTCCAAGAGCTTGGTATGAAAAGATAAGCAATTTCCTCATTCAGCAAAACTTTTTGAGAGGAAATGTGGATAAAACTCTTTTCATCCAAACTAATGGAAAAGATATATTGCTAGTCCAAATTTATGTGGATGACATTATATTTGGATCAACAAATGACAAATTGTGCAAAAATTTTGAAAATTTAATGAAAGGTCAATTTGAAATGTCTATGATGGGTGAAGTATCATACTTTTTGGGATTTCAAATTAACCAATCTAAGCAAGGTATCTTTATTAGCCAAACAGAATATTGCACTGATTTGTTAAAGAAGTTTGGTTTTAATAATCTCAAGTCCATAGATACTCCAATGAGCCAAGGAAATACTCTAGATAGAGATGATTTAGGAAAACCAGTGGATGTTACTAGGTATAGAGGCATGATAGGATCATTGCTCTATCTCACAGCAAGCAGGCCTGACATTATGTTCAGCATTTGCATGTGTGCGAGATATCAATCCAATCCTAAAGAGTCTCACCTTAGTGCGGTTAAGAGGATTTTCAGGTATTTGGTTGGGACTAGGAGCCTTGGATTGTGGTATCCAAAGGGATCAACTTGTTCTTTGGTTCGTTATTCAGATTCAGATTTTGCTGGATGCAAACTGGATAGGAAAAGTACCTCAGGTACTTGTCATTTGCTAGGTAATTCACTTGTATCCTGGTTCAGCAAGAAACAAACCAGTATTGCTTTGTCAACAGCTAAAGCTGAGTACATTGCAGCTGGAAGTTGTTGTGCCCAGATCATGTGGATGAAGCACCATTTGTTAGATTTTGGTGTGAACTTAGGAACTGTTCCCATCTTGTGCGACAACACAAGTGCGATCAGTATCACTAAGAACCCGGTTATGCATTCCCGAACCAAACATATCGAAATTTGGCATCATTTCATCCGAGATCAATTTCAGTGTGGGAACATCAAGTTAGAATACATCAATACAACTGAGCAATTAGCAAACATCTTCACCAAAGCTCTGCCAAAGGATAGCTTCCAGTACATTAGGATGAAACTGGGCATATTAGATCCTAGTCAGATCTGAGTTATGTGTCTAATCGACTAGGCAAATCGACTATCCTGTGGATACACAGGAAAGTGCCTTTATAAAATCGATTGCCCTAGTCGACTTGACCCATAATATGTCTATTTTCTCATGTTTTTCACACGAAATCGATTTGGACTATCGATTTGACATTTTCCAGGAAGCTTCAGATGTTCTAACTTTCCTAGTTCAATTGATTATGGAATTCGACTGACCTCTTGTTTTAATGCTTAAAGAATTGATATGGAAAATCGATTAGTTTAGACCTAGACCTCATAATTGAAGAATTCCTCCTGACTCTGTCTCGAATTTGATTTGGAAAATCGATTGTTTTAAACTTGTTTGAAATCTTCATTTAAAAGAATCGATTTGGAAAATCGATGCTGATACAACTTTGGTTCTGGACTGATATGAAAGGTTTTTGAACAAGATCGAAATCGATTCGGGAAATTTAGTGTCAAAATTGGGTTGCAATTTTCATTTAAAAGATCGATTGTAGTAATCGATGCTGAGACGAGTTAACTTCTGAACTGATATGAACAAATCTCGGAGCAAATTCGAATTCGATTTGGGTAATCGATT
This sequence comes from Cicer bijugum, assembly GCA_037974875.1. Classification (NCBI taxonomy): domain Eukaryota; kingdom Viridiplantae; phylum Streptophyta; class Magnoliopsida; order Fabales; family Fabaceae; genus Cicer; species Cicer bijugum. The sequence continues at coordinate 3,203,470 of JBBPBT010001310.1, read as the reverse complement.
AGCTGAAATGTATTGGGTATTTCACTTAAAGAATCGATGTGGCAAATCGATGCTGAGACGAACTCCTGACTGGTCTGTTATTTGAAGTTTTTGAACTGATACGAAATCGATCTGGGAAATTGATTAAGTAACTATGGACATCGATTTGGGAAATCGATTGACATTATTACCGTTACAGGTTTTTACTAGCCGTTACACACCCGCTCGTTGATCTTCCCCAGCAACGGTAACAAAATCGATTGGACCAATCGATGCGCATACCCAGCAGTATAAAAGCAACAGTTGCAATCGAACCCCAACATCAATTTCTCATTACTCATTCATCCTAACCTCTGCAAAACTCAACTTTTCCCTCTGTTTTGATATTTTCTATCTCTATTCTTACTCATACAACTTCAGATTTCTTCTATAATCAATCCAATATGGCTAGAGTGAAGAGAACCTCTCCATCTACTCCTTCTACCTCATCTTCTTCAACAACCCCATCTCCTCCACCTACTCTTTCTAAAAGATTACCTATTCCCACTCATAAGATTGATGCACAAGACAAAGGAAAAAGTGTCGCAGTCGACCAAAGAAAGACAAAGAAAAGGAAAGAGCATCCAACTGAAAAGTTGATGGCGGATGCAATGAAAGATGTATCACAAAATAAGAAGAAGAAGAAGAAGAAGAAGAAAAAGAGTGCTTCTTCAACTCCACAAAAGAAAACCACCCCTCAAAAGAAATCTACTCCACAGCAAAAAACTCCCATGCAGTAAAATAAGCCAGCTGAGGAATTCAAGCTTCCTCCAGCATTCATCAAAAGGAAAATACACGAAGCTCATGTATTGGACTTCAACTATTTCAGTAATGATGGTTTTTCGTTTCAAAACCATCTCAGGTTCCATGGCTTGAAAGACTTCTTATCCTGCTCGCTTGACACTTATCCTAACTTGATTCGAGCATTCTATGCTACATTCAAGATGACAGATACATGATTCAAAGCAACGGTGAAAGGGAAGAAGATCTCCATGACTTTTGAGGAGTTCTCGGGCTTATCAGGACTTCCCTACCATGGCAACTCAGTTGACGACAGCACCGAAGCAGACGCTGCAGATGAAGGATGAGAAGAGTCTATGGAGAAACAAACAGCTGTACAGGACCTGATGGTCGAAGGATTTGTGGATGAAGGTTCAACATAGGATGCTGATGTACGCACTCACCAGAATGCTTGTTCCGCATTCTGGGAATCATGCAGTTGTCCAATGACAGGACATTGTATTACTGTGGGGTATGTGCAAAGAGCTCAAGATGAGCTGGGCATGGATTGTGCTTCGTCACATGCAGGAAGCAGCACAAGGAAAGCTGGTGCTTCCGTATCCACAGCTAATCACAAAAATTCTCACTCACTTCAAGGTAGCTGTGAAGGGTGAAGAATTGTCCAAGACCATTTGGACATTTGGTGAATCCATCGTGAACCAAATGCAGTTGCGCAAGGTCAATGGCGTTTGGGGACGACCTCAAGCCAATGCTGAACCAACCCAGCAAGGTGCTGAACCACCAGCTGCTGAGTCAGTTTCAGCAGGGTCCGAGGTACTCTCCAAGCTGCTTGAGTTCATGGCAGCTCAAATGGCTCACAATGCCAAGATGGAGGCATTGAATGAAAGAATGGATGCTGCGATCCAGAAGATACAATCAGATCAGATTCAGATGGCACAAGATATAGCAGCAATTCAGGAACATCTGGGCATTAAGTTGTCCTTCAGCGATGTTGCTGAAATCAGAAGACAAGCGGCTGAAGAACCGACTCCGACGCAGTTAGAGGTTGCTGAAACTCATGATGAGGAGACACCAGCTGAGGGTAATACAGCGGTCTCAGCCTCATCCCCAGATAATAATGAGGGCCAGCAAACTTTAGATGTTTAGGATTTCAGTTTTCTTAGTTGTTTTGTTTTTTCTGTTTTGCTATATTCTTTGTAATATTTCCATTGATTGTATTATTCGGTTTTAATTAATGAATTGATTATATGAGTTTCTTGATCTTAGTGATTGTTGCATTTCATTTTGCATATTTCTAGTGCATGCCGTAATCAGTTTCTGCCTATTGAAATGATACAAGTTTTATTTTAAGTTAATACTCATACTGAATTTTCTGCTTTTGTTACTAATAAGTTTTCAAGTTTCTAGCAGCATTTCAGTTTTCAAGTTTGCTACCAACACAGGGGGAGCAAACCTCTCTTCTTTGCCTCTTTTTAACTTAATTGACAAAGGGGGAGAGAAATTTCTAACATGCAAACCTATGTTAGCAATGTTTATTTTACATTTTTTTCTAACAGTTCCGATGCCAGTGGTATGTCTGCCCTAACCCTCATATGAAATGAATGGTACTCATATTTAGGGGGAGCTTTACTAAATTGTCATTTGAAATGTTTCTCAAGTTAAAATTGCATGTTTGTCACTTAAATCAAAAAGGGGGAGATTGTTAGAAATATGTTAGTTTTTGATATTATTGACAAACATACATCTTGAAATAAATCTGACATTGTGAACTGAGAAAAATTTCAGGAACATTAACTCAATCCTACAAACTTGAGACAAAAGCTTGGAACTCAAGAAATCAACAAAAGCTTGCAGATTCATAAGCAAATCGATTAGTAAAATCGATTCTGTTACAGGGTTGAATGTTTTTATCCAGTCTAGGATTAATAAATCGATGGGCAAAATCGATTTGCACATTCTATGAAAAATCAAACAAGCTATCAATCGATCAGGCCAATCGATTGGTACACTTATTAGAAAATAAAATGTGCAAGTCAGAGAGCTAGTTTGCCACAAATCGATTAGGCAGATCGATTGTTTAAATCACCAGGACTGACCTGATCGCTTACATCGATTAGACAAATCGATTGGTACACTTACTGAAATTAAAATGCGCAAGTAAGTAGCATGCCTTGCAGACTAATCGATTTGGAAAATCGATTAATCCAATCACTTCTTTATTGTTTGTTTGTCTACATCGATTGACACAATCGAATGTGAATGTCCCAGAGCCAAACCAATGATTACTAAATCGGTTAGGCAAATCGATTTTGTAAAATAAGTTTCAAAATAACCTTGGTCTGGAACATACACAGTCGATTAGCACAATCAACTTTTTTAGTTCAATTGAATTAAGTTTTGCATCAATCGACGTGGTAAATCGATTGAATGAGCAAACTGCTGAAATAAGCTTCAGACTTAATTTTTCAATCGATTAGGCAAGTCGATTATTGAAAATCAATGTGTCCCTGGAACCAGTGTAATCGATTGACTAAATCGATTGGTACAAAATTTTTAGAAATATAGATGACTGAATTTGTTGAATCGATCAAGTACATCGATTGTTTTGATCTTGTTGTTGGAACAAAACACGCCAAGTCGATTATGAACATCGATTCAATTAAGAACATTCATCCAAGTCTGAAGAACTCAGTTAAAATAATCGATTCGTTAAATCGATTAGTGTAAGGAGTTTCAAGATTCAAGAAAAACAAGATTCGCGAAATCGATTGGTTACATCGATTAGTGTGCTTTATAACTTTAATGAATTGATTTGCCAAATCGATTCATACATTGTTTTTCCAGAAACTATATAAACTGCTTTCACACACTTCTTCTCACAACATAAAATAACAAGACACACATAGCAATCATAATAATTCCATATACAGAATTTACCACTAACTCTTTCTCAACTAACATAATTTTGAACATCTTTTTCAGCCATGAACAATCAACGTTTGTGATCATTGAGGATTGAAAAAGACTGAATTGAGAAAGACCGCTTTGAGAAGATTGAAGATCAAGAACTTTGTATAATTGATCTTCTTCATTTCTGTAAACATTTTTTTGTAACCAAATTACTTTAAGAAAATCCAGTTTTCACTGGTGGTGTTCTTCGAGGTTGAGGGCTGTCAACAAGAAGACGCTTGACTAAATTCTTGGTCTAGTTTATGGGATTTAAACTTGGGAATTCAGGGAGGGAAAGATAGAACAGGGAGAATAGTTTAAGATTGGTGCGAGGCGCTGTGTAAAAATCTGTAAACTAATTCTAAGAAGTTCTATTGGACAGGCTAAGATCTAGTTGGATCTTGGGACTGGATGTAGGTCGTCAAGGGACGACTGAACCAGTATAAAAATCTGCGTACACTCTTCTTTCCCTTAACTCATTTAAATTTCTGCAATTATTACGTTTATGATATTGATTGAATGCATGATAAAGATTCTATGTTAAGTGAAGTTGTTTGATTAATTGTCTTAACATAATAGCATGAAAATCAACATCTTGGCTATTAACTGTTTTCTGATGCATTACTCCATATATATCTTGATCCATACAGTTTGACATTCATTAGAACTGTTTATTAGGGACCTTACTCATTCTTGTGTTTAGTAAATTTCAAATTTATTAAATTGCTGCGCATATTGTTAGAATAGACATTATTCTGCATAAATCTTCCACAAATCAGAGGTCTTATCCACCAACATCATTAAGTAAACACATATATTAAAAAATTCCTCATTTTTAATGCAAATTTAACTCTAATGATTTTTAAATTCCACACAGAGCATACTCAGACATATTCTCAAATTCAATCTACAATTCACACAAAATCACATCAATTCATTTTTTCACAAAATCCACCCAAACACTTCTCATAATTTATAATATTAACTATGAACTCGTCAAACACGATAACCACAAATCATTACAACCCACCACTCAAACATATCAAATTTCATTTCCTCAAAGCCACACATAAATTAGTTAAATTAATTTTCCACAAAACACTCATCAATATCACCAAAAACCCAACTCTAAAATTTCACCCATAAAAGTATTAAATTCATTTCCCCCAAATCTACACTTCAACCCTAACAAATTTCTTTTCCATAATTCATACCAAATCACATCAATTCATTTTTCCACAAAATCCACCCAAACACATCCCACAATTTATAATATTAACTCTGAACATGTCAAACACAAATTATCACAACGCACCACTCAAGCATATCAAATTTCATTTCCTCAAAGCCACACATAAATGAGTTAAATTTATTTTCCACAAAACACTCATCAATATCACCAAAAACCCAACTCTAAAATTTCACCCATAAAAGCATTAAATTCATTTCCCCCAAATCTACACTTCAACCCTAACAAATTTCTTTTCCACCCAACCATAGATAAGTCCCTAAATGCAAACTAAAAGTTTGGAAGGAGCCCTTACCTTAACGATAGCTCTAACAACGATTTACAACATCACGATTAATTCTGATAAAATCTCCGCCCGCGACGTCACTTCAATGTTAGTTCACTAGCATCGTAGCGTGGAGGTGAGTAACTTTCCCTTATATCTCTTCTCGAAACAAAGCTTAGAAGTGGGAGTTTGTGTTTGACGGTTAGAAAACCCCTAACACTATTTTTCTTCGTTGTCAAATCAAAGAGGAAGAATAAAGCTAAGAAATCCTTGTCTTCTCACCCACCAAGCCTTGGGGTCCTTTTCTTGAAGCAAAAGAAGCAAAAGAAATGAATGAAGAAGAATGGAGAAGGAAGAGGGAGAAAACGCGAGTAACAGGGAGAGGAAAATCCATTTTTGGTTTCCTTCAGTTTTCCTTTCTTCCTTTTTCCTTCCTTTCTATTTTCCTTCTTTTCCATTTTCCTTTCTTTTCCCCTACACACACACACACACACACACACACACACACACACATATATATATATATATATATATATATATATATATTAATTATAACTTAACAAATATCTAAAAATATCTAGATTTTTATCAAAATTACCATTTCACCCATAACCTCTCAAACCATTTGATAAAAATATCTACTCTTGTCGTAACTAGGGATATTTTTAACAAAATTGTTCGGTATTAAATTCTTTGTAACGTAAATAAATGATTCTCCAACAAATAATTTTAATCCAATTTCTAAAACTATGTTGATAGAAGAAGCCGAACATTGGTGGGATAATGCGCATCAATGTTTAGATAATGCACGAACTGCAATTGCTTGGGTTGTCTTCAAGAACATGTTCCTAGTCAAGTATTCCCTTGAAGACATTCGCAATAGGAAGGAAATGGAATTTGTCAAACTGGAACAGGGGAATATATCAGTATTGTAGTATGCCGCAAAGTTTGAGGAGTTGTCTAGGTACTATCCACTCTATGTTGGAGAGGCATGAGAAAAGTCTAACTGCATCATGTTTGAAATGGGACTTAGGCCAAAGTTCAAGAAATAGGTTGGAATGCAAGAGATTTGTGACTTTGCTACCCTAGTGAATAAGAGTAGGATTTATGACGAGGATAGTCGTGCTAAAGAGGCACATTATCGAAACACTGGAACCATGAAGGACAAGAGGCCTATGCCTCATAATAAAAATAAACCTTACTCTTTTCCTCCTAGTAAATCTAGATGTCTGAATTATCAACAATACAATTGTTTAGCTGGAAAAGGAAATAATAGTGGTAACGGAAAAGGAAATGGAAACAATTATTGTTATGGGGGTGGTAGAGGAAACCCCAATGGATGAGGAGATAGTTACGGAAATAGTAACAATAGGAGTCAAGTCCCGAACAACAAAAATGATAATAATGGTGATCCAACTACTCCTATCTGATGTCACGTGTGTGGAAAGCAGGGTGACATGGCATATGAATGTAGAGATGCTGGAATTACATGTTTTAATTGTCAACAACACGGCGTCATCAGCACCACATGCCCCTACCCAAGGAAGACTCCACAACCTAGAAACCATAGTTCCCAAGCCAACTGACCTAAATTCAATAGAAGAGTATTTGCCCTCAGTGGTGTAGGAGCATTTGAGAAAGACAAATTGATCCTAGGTACGTTTCTCATATGTGATACTTCTTTATTTGTGCTATTTGATTATGGTGCCACTCATTCCTTTGTGTCCCTTGATTGTGTAAAACGTTTAGGATTACCTGTTGCTCGTTTGTAGTATGATTTGATTGTGAATACCCCAACTAGTAATTTTGTTTGGTTTGTCTCGACCTTTCTATCCATGTGTGTCGGAGGGACTTCTAAGTCGACTAAGTGTGTTTACCTTTGCGTCTAGTCGATGTGATTCTCGGTATGGATTGGCTATCTTCCAACCGTGTCCGCGTAGATTTTTTTAGCAAAACCATTGAATTCATGGAACTATAAGAGAGGGAGAAGCCTAGCAATATATTCGCCAACCAAGTGAAGACCCTCTTGAACGAAAATTCCCAGTTATACATGATCATATCCTCATTGGAATTTGAAGAACAAGTGCTAATACGAGATGTTCCTATTGTGTGTGAATTCCTTAAAGTATTCCCTTAAGTTGTCAATAGTTTACCACCAGAGCGTGATACTGAGTTTAGCATTAACCTTGAACCAGGTACTGGACCCATATCCATGATAGTGTATAGGATGTTTCCCTTAGAATTGTCTGAGCTTAAGAAACAATTGGATGAGCTTTTAGATAAACAATTTATAAGACCTAGTATGTCACTGATAGCGTTTCAGCAAGTGTACTCAGTTGTTGCAAATAATAATAAAACGGTAGAATCGAGTGTCAAACTCAAGAATTGCGTTTTGCTACTGAATTATATTTAATTACTGCAATTGAACAAAAGGTTCCCAAATTGATTGAAATAATATTAAAATTAACAACATTAATAAAACTGAACATTTATAATAAGAAAAATGTTAGGAATGAGTTTCACTTCGAATTCAACCTTGGTGTCTAATTTGATCCTAGTTACTGAATTTCTTTATTGAATTATCACCGAATTCTCTTTATTATTCTTTCCCTAATATCTTAGTGACAAAACCTTTAATTCCAAAATAACCCCTAATTCCATAATAGATTTAAGATTAGAATTAGGCATTACTGTACAAGAATTCTCTTGTTAAACTATTTCCTTTGCAACTAATTTAATTTGTTTCATGACCTATATCTATCCCTAAACTACAAATTCATGAATTTCTTATCTCAAACATTCGTAAAGTCCACTTCCGTTTCAAAATACAAATCGTAGAACATTTTAATGTTGTTCAAGAAATAAAAAGCATTAAGCACAAAGATGAGAAACATAATTCAATAAACTAGAAATCAAATCAGA
>JBBPBT010001310.1:3167888-3195091 GCA_037974875.1 Cicer bijugum | reverse complement strand
AAAAAAAAAAAAAAAAAAAAAAAAAAAAAAAAAAAAAAAAAAAAAAAAAAAAAAAAAAACGTTTTCATTTTGTTACACTCATCCATAAAAAATAAGGTTTAGTTACTCATGACAGAGATAAAAAAGATAGATATTAGAGAAGAATTACAAAAAAGATTCATGAATGATTCTTAATAAAACGACTTCAATGGTGTTAGAAACAACCATCTTTGAGTTTCTATGCAAGGGCACAAGTCTCCCAACTTCCTAATAGTCAAAAAAGATGCCAAGCAAGTGAAAAACTTGCATTTTAATGAATTTTGACGCGTGCCATGCTCCCATAGCGCATGCTTTGCGCTTCAAGTGTACCCCGACAGTTGCAAAATGCTAAAACTGCGCCTCAGTCGCAACTGTTATGGTTTAGGCGCACAACTTCTTCTATTTTATGTTTTCTTCACTTTCCTCCTCTTTAGAGTTTGAATTGAGTTCTGATGTCTTCATTATAATTGCAGCTATGGATCTTAGCTTCAATTTTCACTTGGGATGACCCCAATTAGACAACTAAAACGTCAGGTATGGCTAAAATACTGCACATTGGTAATGTTGATTTCTCGCCAAAATTCAACACTGCACTAAAACAAAAAGCAACGTAAAATTACTAAACAAATCTCTAATTAATCAAGAAAATAAGTGTTACGTCCTGTATTTAAAAAAAATATATAATAATAATAATAGTAACATTAATAATAAATAAAAACCAACTCAACCCCACCCACTCTCACTCTCACTCTCTTTCCAACTCACTACCTCATTTTTCTCCAAAATTTTCTCCTCCTTCTTCTCTCCCTCTCGGCTACCTCACTCTTTCCACCCCCCATTTTCATTTTTTTTTCTTTTCTTTCATTCTTCTTCTTATTTCTATCACTTAAAGCCACAACGAACCCATGAAAAGAGTATACATTCCCTAAGCATGCTTCCTCATAATTTCCCAAGTTCTTGGGTAAAATTTTTGGGTTAGGGTTTGTGTACTAAGGAAGGAAAAGGGGTACCCATCTCTTGAGAGTTGTTGATTGAGACTCATTGAGGTAAATGCACAACTCTAATCCTAGTATGAATTCAAAGAAAAATGTAGATTTGAGTAAAAATCTTATTTTTGTGCTTATGGTATATTTAAATGATTTTTAGGCTTTCCTAGAGCTAGTTAAACTTTAGAATAATTTTTCTAAAGTCTTGGAAATATTCTTGATGCTCAGATTTGTCCGTTGAGATCCTGTCGGCTACTTTGAGCGTTGTTCGGGAGCAAAGTTAGACGATTCTCCATAGCTGTGAGTTGACGACGATCATCGTCATATATTTTTATACTGCTATTATTATTATTTTACTTGTTTTCTATATTAAAGTATTTATGGAAAATTTTGGGAAACACAACCTTTGAATTTCATCTCGATTTTGTCAATTATTTAATTTAACGGTCGCTGTTATATAAAGTTAATATTTTGTTTTACGTATGAGCTATAATATTTAAATCTTGAATTATTAGGCGTTTGAGTATGTTTTTCATGAATTACGATGAAATGATTTTTAATAGGTGTTTTGGAAAATCGGTGTTATAATTATTAAATCGATAACTGCGTTAGGTGCACCTAGTTACCACGTGTTGATTAGGGAAAGTTAGCCGTTAGATGGAGTCGCCCCTACGAGAGAGGTCATCCATAGGAGGAGAGGGATATCAACGAGATGTAAGCTCCCTAATTGATACATGATGATGCGTTGCGGGATTGAGAGGAGAGGGTCATCCATTAGATGGAGCCGCCCCAAAGGGAAAGGTCACCCTTAGGAGGAAAGGGCTATCAATGAGATAAAGTCACCTCTTGGTTCTAAAAATTTGTATTGTTACTTGTTTGACTTTTATGATGATTTTAAGGTTCATTTTTATTGCGTTTTGTTATCAACGGGATTTTTAATATTTATGTCAAGCGATTAAACAATTATTCGTGCCTTTTGTGTTTCCCTTCTAATTGATGGTGGTTGTTGTCTCCTCACTAAGTCTTTGTTACTTACCCTTTATGTTGCTTATTTTTTTACAGATTCGCAAGCAGTTGAGTAGGAATCTATTATTTGATTCAAGTCTCAACATACTTTTTTTTTTGGTAGGCCTCTTTGATCGAGGACCATTTTTTTTGTAATGTCTGTTGAGTTTGATGTAAATTGCAGCTATTTTGAAGTTTAGAAAGTCTAATTAGTTTGTTGGGAAGTGTATTAAGAAACTTGATTATGTTATTTGAATTGTGACTGGATTGAGAATTTGACAGGGATTTCATAAATTTGGAAATGTTGAATTTACAAAGGATACTCTGTCGAAATTTCGAGTAAACAGTATATATATATATATATATATATATATATATATATATATATTTGAAATGGTAGTTAATTGATAGGCTTGCCAGGCTAGGAGTACAAGGGAAATTGTTGATGAATCAATTTCCCAAGCTCAAGGCGCTCGACAACGAGGTCGTGTTTTAGTTCATGCTCGAAGTAGGCGTAGAGCTAATGTCGGCGTACGTGGTTTGAATGCTGATGTTGAGGTACCTAGAAGGAGGCGCGGAAATCCGGCATGGAAGAGTTTGCTGCTGGTCTGCAGGGATTACAACAGGTTGTGCAACAACTTGTTGGGGTGGTCGTCGGACAACAACATGAGGGTGATCAAAGACATGAAAATGTCAATGGTCAACAAGAGGTTAGACAAGCTGAGCATTAGACGACTGCTGCAATGAGGGGTATTGAGGTTACTTTACCAGACTTCATGAAGCTTAAACCCCCTACTTTTTCTAGGTCTAGTGTAACTGAGGATCCACAACAATTCATTGACAGTCTAGAGCTCCTTTGGAGAGCATTGGGTTGTTCTGAGGTAAGAGCAGTAGAATTGACATCATTTCAGCTAATAGGCATGGCACGTGATTGGTTTGATATAGTGTCACGTGGAAGACAAGTGGGGTCACTTTCGTTAGCATGGAGAGAGTTCTCTCAGTTGTTCATGGCTCGTTTTCTTCCGGAGAGTGTTAGAGATGGGTTAGCTCATGAGTTTGAGCGATTGGAGCAAATGGAGGGTATGACAGTTTCAGAGTATAGTGCTCGTTTTACACAACTCTCTATACATGCTCCTTATCATATCACTGAGGAGATGTGTGTTAAGAGGTTCGTCGAAGGATTGATGGATTACTTATTTAGATTGGTGGTTGGATCTAATTGTTCTACTTTTGCTGAGGTTTTGAGTTTGGCTCTTTTGATTGAGCAACGACAAAAGGAAAAAGGAGGCAATAGACAAGATTCACATGAGAAGCAAAGGATTGAAGGATCTTACAGTAACTACTCAAATCGCGGTGGTGGATCTATGTTTGGTTATCAGGGGCAACAAAGACTCATGTCTCAAAGGGGTGGTCATAGTGGGCAGTCTTCTGGGACAGTGCAGATTCGTAGATCAAATTTTGGAGTAGCATCGCAATCCATTTTCCCTTAGAGACATCCTGGTGTTTCACCTACACGATGTTCTACTTGCAGTAGGTTTCACTTTGGGAATTGTTCTAGAGATGGTAATGCTAAGGTGTGCTACCAATGTGGCCAAATAGGTCACATTAGGAGGGATTGTCAAGTAGACACGACACATCCATCCTCTAGTTATGCATCAGCACCAACAACCTTTGCATCTCCTCAGACTCATCCTGCATGTGTACGTCAGAGTGGAAATTCTTATATTAGAGGTTCAGGAACATTTCAATAGCGAGGTAGAGGATTTTGTGGTAGAGGTCAGGTACCAGCAGGAAGAGGTCAGGCTCGAGTGTTTGCTTTGACTCGTCAAGATGCTCAGACATCCAATGCAGTAGTTATAGGTATACTTTCTATTTGTTCTAGAGATGCACATGTTTTGTTTGACCCTGGAGCTACACATTCTTTTGTATCCTCGTGGTTTGCTACTCATCTTGGTAAATGTTCATCTTCTTTAGAAGAACCTTTAGTTGTAGCTACACCTGTTGGAGGAAATTTGCTTGCTAAGTTGGTGTATCGCTCTTGTGATAAAACTATTGATGGCAGGGTGTTGCCGGTAGATTTAGTAGTTATTGACTTGATAGACTTTGATGTGATTTTGGGTATCGATTGGTTGGCTTTTCATCATGACACTTTGGATTGTCATAACAAAGTGGTGAAATTTGAGATACTGGGGAAATCAATCTTCTCATTTCAAGAAGAACGTTGTTGGGTACCACATAATCAAATCTCATCCTTGACTGCTAGCAAGTTAATGAGAAGAGGTTGTCAAGCGTACTTAGCCGTGGTAGGGGATACACAGGTGGCTGAAGAGAAATTGGAAAAAATTCCAATAGCATGTGAATTTTCAGATGTTTTTCCTAAAGAACTTCCTGGGTTACCACCTGATAGGGAGATTGAATTCTCTATCGACTTAGTTCCTAACACTCATCCTATATCTATACCTCCTTTTCGTATGGCACCAGCAGAACTTAAAGAGTTAAGAGAACAACTTCAAGATCTTCTTGATAAGGGTTTTATTCGTCCAAGTTCTTCTCCGTGGGGAGCACCAGTCTTATTTGTAAAGAAGAAAGACGAATCCATGCGGCTATGTGTAGACTACCGACAATTGAATAAAGTAACTGTAAAGAATAAATACTCTTTGCCGCGCATTGATGAGTTGTTTGGCCAACTTCAAGGAGCTCAATGTTTTTCTAAGATTGATTTGCGGTCAAGGTATCACCAGTTGAAGATTAAGAGGGATGACATAACGAAGATAGCCTTCTGCACGCGTCATGAGCATTATGAATTTATGGTTATGTCATTTGGGCTTACTAATGCCCCAGCAGCTTTTATGGATTTGATGAATCGCGTTTTTAAACCATTCTTGGATCAATTCGTGATTGTGTTTATTGATGATATACTTGTTTATTCCAAGAGTAAAGAAGAACACAAGCGACATTTAAGGTTGGTTTTGCAAACCTTAAGAGATAACCAATTATATGCCAAATTCTCAAAATGTCAGTTTTGGCTGGATAGTGTGGCATTTTTAGGACATGTTATGTCTAAGAATGGAATAAGTGTAGATCCAAGTAAGGTGGAAGCAGTCCAGAATTGGCCCAGACCTACCATAGTGAAGGAGATTCAGAGTTTTCTTGGTTTAGCCGGTTATTATCGACGTTTTGTGAAAGATTTCTCAAAGACTGCGTCTTCGTTGACTAGGTTGATGTAGAAGAAAGTTGAGTTCTGATGGACTGATGCATGTGAGGAAAGCTTTCAAAAATTGAAGGAGTACTTGACGTCAGCACCTATTTTGGCATTACCTAGAGGTGGTGAAAGTTATGCAGTTTATTGCGATGCTTCTAGAGTTGATCTCGGTTGTGTACTTATGCAACAAGGTAAAGTTATTGCCTATGCATCTAGACAACTCAAGAGGCATGAAGTGAACTATCCCACACATGATTTGGAAATGGTTGCAGTTATTTTTGCTCTTAAGATTTGGAGACACTACCTATATGCTGAAACTTGTGAGATTTATACCGACCATAAAAGTCTTATGTATATCTTTCTGCAGCGAGACTTAAACTTAAGACAAAGAAGGTGGATGGAACTCTTGAAAGATTATGATTGAACAATCTTATACCACCCAGGCAAAGCAAATGTTGTTGCAGATGCATTGAGTAGAAAATCCATGGGCAATCTTGCTCATATAGCAGAAGTAAAGAGGTCAATAGTTAAAGAATTTCAAGAAGTTGTTGAAAGTGGAGTTCAATTTGAATTTGGTCATTCGAGGTTATTTTTAGCCCACGTACAAATTCGTCCAACCATAGTTGATGATATCAAAGAAGCTCAAAGTGAAGACCCATACTTGGTGAATATGGTAAATAATGTTCAGAATGGTAAAATTTTATACTTTTCAGTTGATTCTGATGGTGCGCTGAGGTTGAAGTCTCGGTTGTGTGTTCCAAATGTTGGGGACTTTAAGAGGAAAATTTTAGAGGAGGCTCATCATTCTTCTTACACTATTCACCCAGGTCCTAATAAGATGTATCAAGACTTGAGAGAATTGTATTGGTGGGAAGGGATGAAGAGAGACGTAGCAGATTTTGCCTTTAGGTGCTTAGTGTGTCAACAAGTAAAAGCTGAGCACCAAAAGTCTACGGGATTACTTCAACCTGTTGAAATACCTGAGTCGAAGTGGGAAGGTATCGCTATGGATTTTGTCACAGGATTACCACGAACCCAAAAGGGTTATGACTCGGTGTGGGTGATTATAGATCGATTGACCAAATGTGCACACTTTTTGCCTATGAAGACTACTTATACTGCATCTCAATATGCTAGACTTTATTTAGATAAAAATGTCTCTTTGCATGGTGTACCAGTGTCTATTATTTCTGATCGTGGGGTTCAATTTACTGCTGAATTTTGGAAGTCGTTCCAAACTTCATTAGGAACTCGTTTGAAGCTTAGCACAGCTTTTCATCCCCAGACAGATGGTCAATCTGAAAGGACTATACAAATATTGGAAGATATGCTTCATGCTTGTGTTCTGGATCTTGGAGGTAGTTGGGATCAACATTTGCCCTTGATGAAATTTGCATACAATAATAGTTATCAATCTAGTATTCAGATGGCTCCGTTCGAGGCTTTGTACGGAAGACGGTGTAGGTCTCCGATTGGATGGTTTGAAGTTGGTGAAGCTAAATTAGTCGGTCCAGAATTGGTTCAAGATGCCATTGAAAAAGTGAAATTAATTCGGGATCGCTTAGTGACAGCTCAAAGTAGGCAAAAATCTTATTCTGATAAGAAGCGTCGTCCCTTAGAGTTTTCAGTGGGAGAACATGTATTTCTACGAGTCTCACCAATGAAGAGAGTTTTGCGATTCGGTAAGAAAGGGAAGCTAAGTCCAAGATTCATTGAACCATTTGAAATTTTAGAAATGGTCGGACAAGTAGCGTATTGCTTGGCACTTCCACCGGATCTCTCGGGAGTTCATCCAGTTTTTCATATTTCGATGCTTCAGAAGTATCTTCATGACCCTTGTCATGTAATTAACCATGAAGACGTACAATTAGATGAGATTCTATCATACGTTGAGCATCCGGTAGCTATATTAGATCGCCAAGTGAGACGTTTACGCTCAAAAGACATTGTTTCAGTAAAAGTCCTTTGGCGTGGTTCATCCGGTGAAGAAACTACTTGGGAACCCGAACAAGTCATCCATGCAAAATACCCACACTTATGTTGAAACTCAAGGTCAGTGTTATAATTAAATAAATTCGAGGACGAATTTTTTATACGGAGAGGAGATTGTTACGTCTTGTATTTTTTTAAAAAATATAATAATAATAATAATAATAATTAATTAATTAATAATAATAATAATAATAATAATAAATAAATAAATAAATAAATAAATAAAACCCAACTCAACCCCACCCACTCTCACTCTCACTCACTTTCCAACTCACTCCCTCATTTTTCTCCAAACTTTTTTCGTCCTTCTTCTTTCCCTCTCGGCTACCTCACTCTTTCCACCCCCCATTTTCATTTTTTTTTCTTTCATTCTTCTTCTTATTTCTCTCACTTAAAGACACAATGAACCCATGAAAAGAGTATACATTCCTTAAGCAAGCTTACTCATAATTTCCCAAGTTCTTGGGTAAAATTTTTGGGTTAGGGTTTGTGTACTAAGGAAGGAAAAGGGGTACCCATCTCTTGAGAGTTGTTGATTAAGACTCATTGAGGTAAATGCACAACTCTAATCCTAGTATGAATTCATAGAAAAATGTAGATTTGAGTAAAAATCTTATTTTTGTGCTTAGGGTATATTTAAATGATTTTTAGGCTTTCCTAAAGCTAGTTAAACTTTAGAATAATTTTTCTAAAGTCTTGGAAATATTCTTGATGCTCAGATTTGTCCGCTGAGATCCTGCCGGCTACATTGAGAGTTGTTGGGGAGCAATGTTAGACGATTCTCCATAGCTGTGAGTTGACGACGATCATCGTCATATATTTTTATAATGCTATTATTATTATTTTACTTGTTTTCTATATTAAAGTATTTATTGAAAATTTTGGGAAACACAACCCTTGAATTTCATCTCGATTCCGTCAATTATTTAATTTAACGATCGCTGTTATATAAAGTTAATATTTTGTTTTACGTAAGAGCTACAATATTTAAATCTTGAATTACTATGCGTTTGAGTATGTTTTTCATGAATTACGATGAAATGATTTTTAATACATGTTTTGGAAAATCGGTGTTATAATTATTAAATCGATAACTGCGTTAGGTGCACCTAGTTACCACGTGTTGATTAGGGAAAGTTAACGGTTAGATTGAGCCTCCCCTACGAGAGAGGTCATCCGTAGGAGGAGAGGGCTATCAACGAGATGTAAGCTCCATAATTGATACGTGATGATGCGTTGTGGGATTGAGAGGAGAGGGTCATCCATTAGATGGAGCCGCCCCTAAGGGAAAGGCCACCCTTAAGAGGAAAGGGCTATCAATAAGATAAAGCCGTCTCTTGGTTCTAAAGATTTGTGTTGTTACTTTTTTGACTTTTATGATGATTTTAAGGTTCATTTTTTTTGCGTTTTATTATCAACGGGATTTTTAATATTTATGTCAAGCGATTAAACAGTTATTCGTGCCTTTTGTGTTTCCCATCTAATTGATGGTGGTTGTTGTCTCCTCACTAGGTCTTTGTGACTTACCCTTTATGTTGCTTATTTTTTTTCAGATTCGCAAGCAGCTGAGTAGGAATCTATTATTTGATTCAAGTCTCAACATACATTTTTTTTGGTAAGCCTCTTTGATCGAGGACCATTTTTTTTGTAATGTCTGTTGAGTCTGATGTAAATTGCCGCTATTTTGATGTTTATAAAGTCTAATTTGTTTGTTGGGAAGTGTATTAAGAAACTTGATTATGTCATTTGAATTGTGACTGGATTGAGAATTTAACAGGGATTTCATAAATTTGGAAATGTTGAATTTACAGAGGATACTTTGTCAAAATTTCGAGTAAAAAGTATATATATATTTTTGAAATGGTAGTTAATTGATAGGCTTGCCAGGATAGGAGTATAGCTTGTGCGCCAGTCACGATATTTAAATTTCAGGTCGTGACAATAAGAACATAAGCATTTCATTAAATCAAAGAACTCAAATCAACAATATATATCAAATAACTCCTTAAATTAACTAATGGTTAAAGCTAAATAAGATTAAAATCAATGTAAAATATGGATATGATGAAGAATCATCACAACCCCTAACTTATTCTATTGCTTGTCCCCAAGCAACAATTAATTTCAGATTTGGTATAGTTAAAAGCCAACTTAAACTCAGATTCCCAAATCAAATTAAACTCAATTCTCAAGGTTCCAACTACTACAAAATGTTTATCATGTTCCATGGTTGCTAAGAAAAAGAACAACACAATTTGGGATAGTAGGCTTTACTACTTGGAGTTAGGCATGCATTTTCAAATTATTCTACCACTTTTTATATTTCTTCACCTTTTCGTTGTGGAGATTCTCAAATTTTGACAAAAGAACCAAGAATATATTATTTATCAAAGCACACAAACTGATTTTTGTTTTTTTTTATTATTTATTTTTTCTTTCTTTTTTTTTGTGAGAATCACAACTCCAAACATAGAATTTTACCAAGACAAGACAAAATTTTTCCTACCTAACTCCAAGTAAGGTGATTGAATTAAATTTAAGTGTTTGGCTTGTAATGTGGCTAGTAACCGAAAGAGAGGGCAAGACTCAAAGGGGCTAGCAAGGGATAAATTATGCATAGGATGGTTAAAAAGGCTCAAACAACCAAATAAAATTGCCTCAGTGTATGCACAAATTACAACTGATGTAAGTCAAAATTAGTGCATGTTCTGAAGGGATAACACATGTCTAGATAATCACACAATAAATAATGAAAGTGTTTAGACCTAAAAGCTCACAGCTTGGATAATAAGAGAGAGTGTGAACTATCCAAATAATGCCAAACATGCCACTAAAAAGTTAAATTTGTTTTTTTTATTGTTTTTGAAAAATTGATGGCAAATTAGACTTCTACAACCATAAAGTAATCAACAATGTATGCATTAGTGAAACTAATCAAATTGAGCAATGACATGAGCAAAGAAATGAAATTTAAATTTCAAAATCCCAAACAGAAAACTTAAGATCAAATGCAAATTCTTACAACTGGTTCATCATATTACCGATTTAGGGAAAGGAACGAAAACATACAATTCAACTACTTAAATAAAGGGAAGAAAAAAGAAATGAAAGAAAAAAAAAACAAAGAAAAAGAAAAAGGAATGGAAAAAACTTCTCTCAGTTGGGTAATTCATTCAAGGGGATTTATTTAGGTCCTCCGCTTCTATACCACTATAGTCCTCAGTATACTAGTGAGGTGAAAATAAATCAGAACAAAACATGCATCTTGGTGTCTTTTAAGATGAAGCGAAGGCTCGATATAGATTGGTCATCCCCATTGCAATCCTAGCTTGTCCATCTCAAGGGTCGATCATCAATTGTTCTATCATAGTTTCTAGTAGGCCAAATCAATCCTCTGTGGAGAGTTGTGATGGATGTTGAGTATGGTCATGTGGCCCCTGTGGTTCAGTATTTTCCTCCTCCGACATTGCTGCTTATGGAGCGCCAGGATAGTCTGTCGGAATCATGGATAGTATGGTCATCCCCAATGCGATCCTAGCTTGTCCATCTCAAGGGTCGATCATCAATTGTTCTATCATAGTTTCTAGTAGGCCAAATCAATCCTCTGTGGAGAGTTGTGATGGATGATGAGTATGGTCATGTGGCCCCTGTGGTTCAATATTTTCCTCCTCCGACATTGCTGCTTATGGAGCGCCAGGATAGTCTGTCGGAATCATGGAGTGTTTTTCTATCCACCTAGCAGTTATTGGGGTAGTAGGTTGATAGCGTTCCAACAAGTGTATTGAATCGTTCCAAGTAATAATAAAACGGTAGTATCGAGTGTCGAACTTCATAATTGCGTTTTACTATGAAATTACATTTAATTACTATAATTGAACAAAAGATTCCCAAGTTGATTGAAATAATATTTAAAATTAACAAAAATAATAAAATTGATCCTTTACAATAAGAAAAATATTATAGATGAGTTTCACTTCAAATCCAACATTGGTGTCTAATTTGATCCTAGTTATTGAATTCCTTTATTGAATTATTACCGAATTCTATTTATTATTCGTGCCCTAATATGTTAGTTATAGAACATTGAATTCTAAAGTAACCCCTAATTCCTTAATGGATTTAAGATTAGAATTAAGCATTAACATACAAGAATTCTCTTTATAAACTATTGACTCTGCAACTAGTTTAATTGGTTTCATCATCTACATCTATCTCTAGACTACAAATTCATGAATTTCTCATCTGAAGCATTCGTAAAGTCCACTTTCGTTTCAAAATACGAATCGTAGAACATTTTAATGTTCATCAAGCAATAAAAAGGGTTAAATACATAGATGAGAAAAATAATTCAATAAACTCATTCATATAACTAGAAATCCAATCTTAAAAATAAATGTTTCATCTATTTACACTCATCCCTAACAAATAGGGTTTAGTAA
Organism: Cicer bijugum; assembly: GCA_037974875.1. Taxonomy (NCBI): domain Eukaryota; kingdom Viridiplantae; phylum Streptophyta; class Magnoliopsida; order Fabales; family Fabaceae; genus Cicer; species Cicer bijugum. Next base: position 3,183,449 of record JBBPBT010001310.1, on the reverse strand, counting down.
CTCGTGACAGAGATAGAAAAGATAGAGATTAGAGAAGAATTACAAAAAAGATGCATGAATGGTTCTTGGTAAAACTACTTCAATGGTGTTAGAAACGGCCGTCTTTGAGTTTTTATGTTAGGGCATAAGTCTTCAGAATTCCGAAAAGTAAAAAAGATCCCTAGAAAGTGAAAAAAAAAGCCACGTTTTTAAATATTCAGTCACGTGGCACGCGCCCCAGGCGCGAAATTTGCACTTCAGGCCCAAGTAGGCATATTCAAGAAGGTGGAAATGCTCCCCAAGCGTAGGTCTTTGCTCTCCAGACGCACAACATATGTATTGGTTCCGGTGTCTTCATATAGTTTTAGCTATGGATCTTAGCTTTCAATTGGAATTGGTTTGACTCCAATTGGACATTTACAACTCTAGATATTGCTGAATTACTCTACATAGGTCATGTTGATTTCTCACCAACATTCAGCATTGCACTAAAACAAAGTAACAACGCAAAACTACGAAAAATCTCTACTTAATGAAGGAAATAAGAACATAAACATTTCTTAAATCAAAGAACTAAAATAAATAAAATATATCAAACAACTCCTTAAATTAACTAATGGTTAAAAATAAATAAGACTAAAAACACTGAAAAATATGCATATGATGAAGAGTTATCACAACCCCAAATTTAATCTATGGTTTCATATTTAGTATAGTTAGTTGCAAACTTAAACTTAATCTATTTAAGAATCACAATGCAACAAACACATATATTTTGGAGGACTTTCGAGTTGAAAGGTGCTTAGGTAAGGGTAGGACATTTTGGGATAGTAGGCTTTACTACTTGGAGTTAGGCATACATTTTCAAATTATTCTGCCACTTTTTATTTTTCTTCACCTTTTCATTATGGAGATTCTCAAATATTGACAAACCAACCAAGAAGATATTATTTATCAAAGTACACAAACTGAAAAAAAAAATTCTTCTTTTTTTTTTCTTTTTGTTTTGACTTTTTTTTCTTTCTTTTTCTAAGAATCACCACCCCAAAACTTAAAAGGTTGCTATCCCGTGAGCAACCCCAAACTTAGAACTTTATCAAGACGAGAATTTTTTTTTCTATCCAATTCCAAGTAAGGTGATTTAATTAAAGTCAGATCTTTGGCTTGTAATGTGGCTAGTAATCGAAATAAAAGGGCAATGCTCAAAGGGGCTAGCATAGGATGAAATTTTTATATGGTTATTAGAAAGGCTCAAACGACCAAACAAAATTTTTTCAGTGTATGCATAAATTACAAGTGATGCAAGTCAAAATTAGTGCATGTTCTGAAGGGATAACACAAGTTTGGATAATCAAACAACAAAGAATTAATGTGTTTAGGCTCAAAAGCTCATAGCTAGGATAGTAAGAAAGAGTATGAACTATATAAATGATGTCAAACATGCCACTACAAAATTTATTTTGTTTTTTTTTAAAAAAATGGCAAGCGAGACTTCGACAACCAAGGAGTAATCAACAATGCATGCATTAGTGAAATTCATCGAATTGAGCAATGATATAAGCAAAGAGAAAGAGTTTAAATTTCAAAATCTGAAACAAATAGTTAAAGACTAGCTTCAAGTTGTCAACAATTCATCATCATAGTGCACATTTACACACATTTAAAAAGAAACAAATTCTACTAAAAAATAAGATTGCAAAAATAAAAGTTACCTCTACCTATGGGTTGCCTCCCACAAAGCGCCTCTTTACGGTCATTAGCTTGATGCCTCAACCATTGTCAAGGTGGCATATATAATAGAAAGAACACATCATCCTTCTCACCAAGGAATACATATTTCAAGAGAGGTGGCAATTGCTCGAGTTCAATCAATGGTGTCTCTTTCTTTTTCTCTAGGGACTCGTCTTCATTCCCTTTCAACTCCTCCTACGTAGTAGGGAAGCAAGGGGAATAAGATGGTCATACTTCTAACATGGCTAAAACATCTTTCACTTTTTGATCTTTACCTTCTTTTACAACATCTTGTGGTAGACATAACACTCTTTCTAATGGCCGAAGGGATGCTTGATACTCAATTTCTTCTTCAACTATTGCATCGAGAATCTCGATTCGATTGCACCATTGCCTTTCATTTGAATGCTCTAAGACTTTTAGAATATTGAATGTAATTGTTTCCTCATTTACCTTAAAGGTTAAGGTGCCATCCGTCACATCAATCATAGCTCTCCCTGTTGATAAGAATGGTCTCCCCAAGATTAAAGGGATATCACTGTCTTCCTCCATGTCTATTACCACAAAATTCACTAGAAAAATGAACTTATCTACATTGACCAACACATCTTTCACCACCCCATATGGGTGTTTCATTGAACGATCCGCAAATTGTAACATTAGTTGTATGTCTTTGACTTTTTCAATGCCTAGCTTTTTGTATATTGAGAAAGGCATAAAACATACTCTATCCCCAAGATCACACAAGGCCTTCCCAAAAGATCTATTTCCAATAACACAAGGGATAAAGAAGCTTCCAGGATCCTTGAGCTTCAGTGGTAGCTTCATCTATAGGATAGCACTACACTCTTTGGTAAGCATCACTGTTGCACCGCCATTTTTTCTTTTCTTTGACAAAATCTCCTTCATGAACTTGGCGTGTGTCGCCATCTATTCTAGTGCTTCTGCAAAAGGAATGTTAATTTTCAATTTTTTAAAAACATCAAGAAATTTACCAAATCGTTTTTCAGTTTCTTCCTTCTTTAATCTATGAGGAAACATAAGTCGAATTTCTAGTTTTGGCAGTGTCTCCTTTTTGTGTACCACAGGTTCTTCCTCCTTTTCAAGAGCGATGTGCTCCTCAATTGATGTCGGGGTCACCATTTCTTTTGAGTGGGTTGAATTTTGAAGTCCTTCAATTCTGTTTGGCTTTAGGTGGTACTTGTTCACATACCTTGCCACTCCTCGTTGTCACTGCATTGACATTATTTCGTGGATTCAGAACCGTGTCACTAGGAAAATTTCCAGGTGCTCTTTGTTCCATTTGTTTAGCAAGTTAACCAGTTGGGTCTCTAGATTCTTTATTGATGCAGAGTGATTTTTCTGAATGGCTCTTGACTCTTTTGTGAAATAACTTGTGCTTGTTACTAATTTCTTTGTAACACTATCCCAAGCAGCTTTTCGAGGTGGGGCTTAATTTGCTTGAGCTCCTTGTTGACCCTGAGATCCACTCTGTTGATCTCTCCAAGAAAAATTTGGATGATTTCTCCAACTAGGGTTGTATGTACTAGAGTAGGGATTGTTCTGCTTCCCATTATTACTCATAGAATTCACCTTTTCTAGTTCTTCTATATCATTTTCATTGAGTTCTTCACAAGCTCCATTTTTATGTGCTCCCTCAAAAAAGTCACAACTAGTATGTTTCAATAATTTGACAGGGGCCACTTGGGGTTGTACATTTAGAGTTGTCATCCCTTTCTTTATCTCAGTGGCGATAACATCTTTTATCTATTTTGAGAGCAACCTTCCTGGAACCAACCCAACATCCATAACATTAAATTCCAATATACCACTTGTTGACCCACCACTTATGTCATACAACATCATTTGTTCATTTGATGCAGTGATCTCAATAATTTTGTGTGCTTCTGATGTGGTCTTGTAATTCATAGAACCCCTTGATGTAGCATCCAACATAATTCTAGTGCTAGGCCTTAAACCATTATAGAATATTTGCATCTGGGCAGTGTCATCATAAGCATGGTTGGGGCATCCTGCTAGTAAACTCTTGAACCTCCTATAAATGTCACGAAGAGATTCACCCTCATTCTGTTTGTAACTGGAAATCTCCTGCCTCTTTCTCACAAACACAACTGGGGGAAAGTATTGTTCTAAGAACTTATCTTCAAGGTCATCCCACGTGGTGATGCTACTGGCAGGAAAGGAGTTAAGCCACTCCTTAACATCATCTTTCAATGACAATGGAAATAATCTCAATATCTTACCTTCTTTAGAACAACCATCCAATTTCAATGACAATGGTGTCTTCATTACATTTACCTGAAAAGTGAATCTCCTTCAACTCTCAGAATAGAGCGGGGCTCACTTCAAACTTTTTAACTGTAACTAGTTGGTTAAGGATGGCCAACCGAGCACGGTTTTTATTTTGATTCCCATACTTGCCAATGGTATGTTTAAGTGGTGGTGGATCAGCCATTTCCGTAAATATGGAGAAATCCTCCAAATCATCTTCTTCCACTACTAATTGTCTTTCCCTTTGTCTCCTTTCTCAAAACTCTTTTCGATTTTCTTTCACATTTTTTTCGAATTATGGATCAAAGAAAAGTTCAGCTGAGGTCTGGCCTCACATAGAAGATTAGACAAATTGTGAATAATGAACAGTTTTAAAATGAAGAACGGTAAATAATTTAGTAAAAATTAAAGAGTTTTAAAACCAAATTTCTCAAATCAACAAACTTAATCTATTGCTTGTCCCTAAACAAAAATTAATTTTAGATTTGGTACATTTAAAAGCAAAATAAAAATCAATTTCTCAAATTAAATCAAACTCAATTTTCAGAGTTTCAAGTACTAGAAAACATTCATCATGCTCCATGGTTGCTTTCAAAAAACAACATAATTTGTACACTTTGTATTCATTCATCAAATTCAACTCTCTCTTCACACAATGTCACCAAAATTTCTCTCAACTGTTTAGAAAGGGTTATGAATTAATCACTCAAATCTTAGAACATGCATCACGCTACCATAGACTTGAAAAAAAATCTAGTTAGCTATCACAATGCAACAAAAACATACACTTTTGGAGTACTTTTAGGTTGTAATGGAGTTTAGGTAAGGGTGGGACATTTTGGGATAGTAGGCTTTACTACTTAGAGTTAGGTACACATTTTCAAATTATTCTACCATTTTTATTTTTCTTTACCTTTTCATTGTGTAGATTCTCAAATATTGACCTAAGAACCAAGAAGATATTATTTATCAAAGTACACAAACTTATTTTTGTTTTCTTCTTTTTACTTTTGATTTTTTTTTTCTTTTTCTTCTTTTTTCCTTTTTTTTGTGAGAATCACCACCCCAAACTTAAAAGGTTGTTATCCCATGAGCAACCCCAAACTTAGAATTTTACCAAGACATGACAAAACTTTTCCTACCTAACTTAAAGTAAGGTGATTGAATTAAAGTCAGATCTTTGACTTGTAATGTGGCTAGTAACAGAAAGAAAGGGCTAGACTCAAAGGGGCTGACAAATGAAAAAATTTGCATAGGGTAGTCAAAAGGGCTCAAACAATCTAATAAAATTGTCTTAGTGTATGTATAAATTACAAGTGATGCTAGTCAGAATTAGTGCAAGTTCTGAAGGGATAACACATGTCTGGATAATCACACAACAAAGAATTAAAGTGTTTAGGCTCCAAAGCTCACATCTAGGATAATAAGAAATAGTATGACCTATATAAATGATGTCAAACATGCCACTACAAAATTTATTTAGTCTTTTTTTTTATAAAAATGGCAAGTGAGACTTCGACTACCAAGGAGTAACCAACAATGCATGCATTAGTGAAACTTATCGAATTAAGCAATGATATGAGCAAAGAAATATAGTTTAAATTTCTAAATCTGAAACAAATAGTTTAGGGCTAGCTTCAAGTTATTAAAAATTCTTCATCATAGTGCACATTTACACACAATTAAAAAGAAACAAATTCAAATAAATAAAAATAAGATTGCAAAAATAAAAGTTACCTCTACCTATGAGTTGCCTCCCACGAAGCACTTCTTTAAAGTCATTAGCTGGACACCTCAATCATTGTCAATGTGGCATATATGACAAGAAGAACACATCATCCTTCTTCTTCTTTTTGTTTGGTAGAAATTCCATGAACATGAGAAATAAATGATGTTGCTTCCATGTCTTTCTCAATTGGATATTGATGAACAAGCCATAGATTGAATCTCGAACTTTATCAATCTCTTTTTTTTCCTTTTCCTAATTTGTCTTTTCCTCTTGCTTATCTTCTCCTACCACAACAATGAAATTATCTTCGTGAATTCAACCAAAATGTCCAAAATGTGAAAGTCTTTGTCATCTGATTCTTTGGATAGAATTTTAGGAGGTAGAATTTGTTCCCAATTGATCTTTTAATATAACACTTGTCGTTTACTTTCTTTTTTGACCAAAAAATCTTCATATTCTATTAGTTCGACAATGTCATGAAAACAAGTTTCATTCCTATGTCCTTCTGTGCAAAAGTCACACCTAAGAGGCTGCATCTGAGGGATTTGAGGGTGATGTTTTAAAAATGTATCTCTCTAGATTTGTCGCTCAATCATGCCTCATATACCAAATATAAGACAAGTATCACACTCTTCATATAATTGTAGTAGAATATCATCATTAGAATCTTCCATGCTCTACAGCAAACAGTTATCTCAAACAATGAATAGACAAACCACTACCACATGACATTAGCAAACTCGACAAATAAAATAGAAAATAAAAGAAAAACAATTTTTCTTTTCAAAATTAAAAATAAAATAAAAACAAATTTTAGTGCAGAGCAAAAAATTTCATTTAAGTAAATCAATTATACTCAATAGTGATATGGCAATCCCTGACAATGGTAGTACCTAGTGTTGAACTCAAGGATTGCATTTTACTATTGAATTATATTTAATTACTACAATTGAACAAAAGGTTCCTAAATTGATTGAAATAATATTTAAAATTAACAACAGTAATTAAATTGATCCTTTATAATAAAAACAATGTCAGGGACGAGTGTAATACCCTAAATTTGATAATAAACTATTTTATTAATTAAATAGGATTTTAAATAATCAATTTGATGTTAAAATTATTTTAGAATATATGTTGATAAATTTCGTGAGTAATTTTTGTTATAAGGATGCTTTCTATGATGTGCTAGTTTGATACATGTTTTATTACATGAGCGATATAAATAATACATATTATATTTTAATATTTGATATATTTAAAGAAATAATAATAGTATTTTAGTGTAATATATATTTTAAAGAAAAAGATTTTATGCGATTTTACGTGTATATACGTGTACCCAATTAATGTAATATTTTTCTGTGCACTAGATTGATGTTAAGGATGTACATAGTTATATTTCAATTATTTATAACTACTTTCTATTTTAAATTATTAAATTTATAAATAACTATCTTGAAATGTTAGAAATATTGTGATTGATTTCCTTTACTTTTATATATTTCCTATGACATGATGATTTTATAAATATTTGTTGTGATTTGGTAATTAATATTTTGAATTAGAGAGTTTTGTTTTTAATTTATTTTAAAATAAATAGATAAATAAATAATAATGATACATTAAAATATATAGGACAAGCTAAATTGTAGAATCAGATTGATATATGTAAGGTAGGCATGGGCTGTTAACCAATTTTACAAATATTTAGATGAGTTTGTTAGGTTTTGCTAATATTTAGATGAATTTGTTAGGTTTTGCTAACATTTAAATGAGTTTGTTAGATTCTGCTGCTTGTTTTCTATCCACCGCTTTCCAAAACAAAAACATAAATAAAGAGACTTTGTGAACCCTGATTTGTACTAAAATAAAACAAAACAAAGAAAAGGGAAGGGAGTTGAATGGGAAGCCATAGAACCAAAGAGTAAGCACAACAACAACCTATCGCTTTTGACATCAGTGATCGATAATTGTTCCGTAAAAGCTTCTCCGTTCTCATCCAAATTTGAGTATGTTATTTCATTCATTTAACTCATCAATTAAACATAATTTTCCAGATTTTTAACAACCTCAATTTCTCTCTAAAATACCCGATTTCTCCGTTTATAGAAATCCTTATTTTGCACCGTTCTCCTTCACCGTAAGTCCGATTTGAGTGAAACCAACGCCAAAATGACCGTGTGAAAAGTGGCTATATTATCCACTGATTGGTTTTCTGATTTATGGTAATTTTTCTTGACCGAATTTCGAATTTAGTTTTTAGAGTATCTTCTCATAATTTATTTTAAACGTTTACTCATAAACTATCTAGTTAGATCGATTGAAGGACAAAGAGTCAATGAACAAAGGTTGGTTGCTCGTGGAATCGCATTCGTGTGCGAAAGCTTCAAAATAAGGTAAGGGGTGAGAGAGCGTTTGAATTCATGAGTATAATATATTGTGGGATGAACGGGAAAACCGTATTTCCCAACGATTCATCCGGGGCTTGCTACGTACGGAAGTAGCACTTTGAGAGATAAATTGATTAATTTGAAATATGAGAATTGTGAGATTAAAATGTGAAATAGAAATTCTTATAAGGTGTTGATTGATTTAATTTTCGATACTTGTGTGGTAGTTGATATTTGTTATTATTGTGATGTTGGATGTTGAATGAAATTATGTGTACATGTTTGCTTAGATGAAATTATGTGATGCAAATAATAAAATATGGATGCATGGTTTGATATATGCTTACATGATGATAATGATGATTTTTGATTGATGATAGTGATGTTATAAAATTGTGATGAGTTTATACGATGATCATGATTATTTATGATTAATGATATTATAAAATTGTTATGATAATATTGAAGTACCCCATACTTGATGAGATAGTGATGATTCTTAAATATGGTGCTCTTAATGGAGTAGTCTAAGCTAACGGGGGGAGAAAATAAATATTGTGAATTATGAAGTGAAGATTATTTTGTCATCATATAGGTAGGGCCTGACAAGCCTAGTGATTATGGGGAAGTACAACTGAATGAGCCTGATCGTGGAGGGCTACAGTCGAACTGTAAAGTAAGACTAATAGACCTTGGGGGTACACCTAGTGGGGAATTCCTAAGTGGATTAGTGAGTTATTCCCTAAGGCCGGGAGCTACCGTGCAACACAAGAGTACCGCAACTGTCGCGTATATGTGTCTCGGGTTGAGTTGAGGGGATCTATGAGGACTTGGCCATTCATGAATTGTCCGTCCACTCTTGTAGTGGCATAGTATCATGGCCTCCTAACCAAGTACTTCAGAGTTAGAATGGTACCACATTGTGAAGTAGAGTTTAAGCTCATGCATAGCATTGCATTTCCTTGTGATTGTTTTGTTGTGATTGATGTGTTTCAAAGGTAATATTAATTAGAGGATTTGATGCATATTATAATGAGGTGATTATTTTACTTGAGTGACTTTGATGTTATAGTATGATACTATTTAATTAAATATTTTGATATATTATAAAGTGATTATGATACGGTTCTATTATGATTGTTTGCGTGTTCTTCTTACTCATATTATACTATTAACATGATTTCAAAACTCACCTCCTTCGTTGTTTGTGTTTGACTGGTTGGGCCCTGCGTTTGCGAAATCGCAGTTATTACAGGTTAATGAGTCTTGAAGTTCAAGTTTGGGAGGAACCCCGCTCTGATAGGTGATACCGGGAATAAGGGTTTTAATTTGTATTTTAATTATTTAATTTGAATCAAATTTTTGTATGAAAACCTTAGAAGTACTAGTAAGTTTTTAGAATTAATTCAAGCAATTATACTTAAATCAAGTTTATTGAGATTAAATTGTTTTATTTGAGTAATAAAATTTGAATTGTTGCATGTGTACTTTGAGAAACGTGATATCCTAAATTAGTTACAAAAGATTTTATTTTCTTGAAAATATAATTTTATTTATCCGTTGCAAATTTTATAGGAATGTGATATAAATTATTATATATATTATTTTGGGATTTAGGGTGTCACAAAGAGTTTCACTTCGAATCTAACCTTGGTGTCTAATTGGTCCTAGTTACTGAATTCGTTTATTGAATTATTATCGAATTCTCTTTATTATTGTTGTCCAAATGTCTTAGTGACAAAAACTTTAATTACAAAGTAACCCATAATTCCTTAGTAGATGTAAGATTAGAATTAAATATTGTTGTACAGGAATTCTCTTGTTAAACTATTTCCTTTGCTACTAATTTATTTGGTTTCATGACCTGTATATATCCCTAGACTACAAATTCATGAATTTCTGATCTCAAGCATTTGTAAAGTCCACTTCCGTTTCAAAATACAAATCGTAGAACATTTTAAACTATTGCCTTTGCAACTAATTTATTTGGTTTCATGACCTGTATATATCCCTACACTACAAATTCAAGAATTTCTCATCTCAAGCATTTGTAAATTCCACTTCCGTTTCAAAATACAAATCGTTGAACATTTTAATGTTGATCGAGCTATAAAAAGCATTAAGCACATAGATGAGAAAAATAGTTCTACAAACTCATTCATATAACTAGAACTCAAATCTGAAAAATAAGGGTTTCATCTTGTTACACTCATCCTTAACAAATAGAATTTAGTTACTCATGATAGTGATACAAAGATAGGGATTAAAGAAGAATTACAAGAATTATTCATGAATGATTCTTGATAAAATTGCTCCAATGATGTTAGAAACGATTGTCTTTGAGTTTCTCTACTAGGGCACAAGTCTCTCAACTTCCTAATAGTCAAAAAGATACCTAGAATGTGAAAAAAAAATATTTTAATGAATGTTGTCGCGTGCCACGCGCCCAGGGGCATCCTTTGCGCGTTCAGGCAGAGGCTTCATCTTAAAAATGCGCCACAGATGCGGTTGTTGCACTTCCAGCGTACAACTTCTTCTATTTGATGTTTTCCATATTTTTTCCTCTTTGGAGTCTGAATTGGATTCCGATGTCTTCATGAAAGTTGCAGCTATGAATCTTTGCTTTCATTTGCAGTTGGTGTGACTCCAATTGGACATCTACAACTCCAGATATGGGTGAAATACACCATATAGGTCTTGTTGATTTCTCACCACAATTCAGCACTGCACTAAAACAAATTAACAATGCAAAACTACGAAAATTCTCTACTTAATCTTGGAAATAAGAACATCAGCATTTCAATAAATCAAAGAACTAAATCAACAAAATATATCAAATAACTCCTTAAATTACCTAATGAATAAAAGATAAATAAGACTAAAAACAATGAAAAATATGCATATGATGAAGAGTTATCAGCATGTTCTAATCTTAAAAATTTGGTACCTAATAAACAAAATTCAATTTATAATAAAATAAAATTCGTTAAATAAATTTTAGTCTATGCACACATACGAATCTTCATGATGCACTTTACACATATCAATCTACTTGATGCATACTATTTTGTTGGGTTAATTCATATAACAAGAAAAGATGTATAAACAACATGTCACATTCTCATATTAAACTCAAATATACATTTTGACAAAGATAATATAACAACTACAATTCTACTAAAAAAGCATTATACTCATAAAATACATCTATAGAATCCAAAAATTAGATAACTTTTCAAAAAGAATTTCACTATTGAGGTAATTCTTTTAAAAACATTTTTTTCTTCTGCTTTCATTCTCTTTCTCAATTAGTAGATATTTTATCATTTAACTTTTTTTTAATACGATTATAAATCACTAATTAGTTATTAAAATCTATTATTTTAACATCAAGTTAAACTCTTATGAGTTCATAATATCAAAATCATTCATTTCAAAACAATCTCCACTCGAATACCTCTAATGTCTAACAATCTTGCCTTCAGGCTCAACAATAGACCGTCATGATCAGATTCATCTAGTTGTACTTCCCTGGAATCATTAGACTTGTCAGACCCTACTTATATGATGACAAAATAATATCCACTTCACAAGTTCTCAATATTTATTTTCTCTCCTCGTTAACCTATGATACTCCATTAAGACCGTCATCTCAAACACAACTTGAAATCACCATTATTTCATCAACTATGAGGTTACTTCAATATTCTTGTCACAAATTTATAGCATCACTATCATTTATCATACATCATCATCATGACATAAACTCATCACAAATTTATAACATCACTATCATCAATCATACATCATCACATAAACTTATCAAAAATTTATAACATCACAATTATTAATCATACATCATCCTCAGATATCATCACATAAAATTATCACATCACATCCATCTTTTATTTTCACATCAAATAAACTCATCTAATCAAACATATACATAAAATTAATTCGACACCCTATATCACAATAATATCAAATACCACACATTTAATGAAATTAAATCAATCAACACCTTACAAATATTTTTATTCTATATTTTAATCTCACAATTTCCATATTTGAATATTTAATTTAAGTATACACCTCCAACCTAATATTCACACCAGATAAACAATTATCAACATTCAACATTGATGCCACATAAGACTCATAACCGCTCGATGTTAGAAATTAAAGTCCTCTGTTTTTAACAATTATGTGACAGTCTTTATTAATTTTTGCAAGATTATTAACAAGTTAACAATCACAGTCCCAATAATTTATCTCTAAGCAAAGATTCACAATTACATGTATTATCTAATTACGAGTGCAGATATAATAATTATTCAACAAATTAATCAAGATACAAACATGCCAATACAACCATTCAAGCAATATCAAAATAAAGAGAAAGGATAGGAAAATCGTGCACCAGGATTTATACTGGTTCGGCTGTCAGTATGACAGCCTACATCCAGTCCTGAAATCAACCAGATTTCAGCCTTTTTCCAATAGTATCGTCTAGAGTATGTTTTACAGATTGTCCAGCTCACACAAGGCCTATCTATCCAACTCTCTCGCTTCTATTACACAGTCACCGTATCCCTCGAGTTAATTGCCAAACTCTCCCAAGTTAACGATGAGACTTCTTCTTGATGAACACCCTCACCAATGAAGATAATCACTAGTTTCTATACTGGGTTTTTACAGAACTTTCTTTTCAGATTGTTGTTTACAGAGATGATAAAAGATATCAAACAATGGCGATCAATCACAATATCAATGTCGCACAAAAGGATTTGCCAAAAATGAGTACTTTGTGTGGTGTTACAATTATTTCTTTCAAAGTGTTTCTCTTGGTTTCAGTATTATGAAAACGTGTGTGAATAATTGTTTCAAAGTGTGTGTCTTAGTTTTTTGAAAATGTGATTTGAGTCAGCTTATATATGTTAAGAAAAACAACAGTTCAATAGATTCCTCAATCGATTTTATAAAAGTTTTAAAACATCATAATCGATTGTCCAATCGATTATCGCGTTCTTATTTTTCTTGATTCTTGAAAACATAAGAATGAATCGATTTGCCAATCGATTCTTTTAATGCATAAATCAGAAAATGAAGCAAGTTCATATCTGAATCGATTGGGTAATCGATTTATAAGTGTTTTGTTCAAACAATGAGATCAAAACAATCGATTACTCAGTCGACTCACATACATTCACATAATCGATTTGGCAATGGGTTGTAACTCAAATATTTACTCCAATCGATTTGTCAAACGATTGGACTGATCGCAGTGACTCAATTATTTTGCTCCAATCGATTCGTCAATCGATTTGACTAGTCACAATGATTCAGTTGTTTTATTCCAATCGATTTCCCATCGATTTGAATTGTTACAGTGGCTCAGCTATTTTATTCCAACCGATTTTCCAATCGATTTGAATTGTTACAGTGGCTCAGCTATTTAGTAACCATCGCTGTGCCAATCGACTAGGAACATGTTTCTGATGTATGATTCAGCATTTTCATTTTTCCAATCGATTACCTAATCGATTAGTATATACCTTGCAATTTAAGAAACAATTTTCAATTGATTGTCCAATCGATTTGCCAATCGATTGATTCAATAAGTGGTTGGTTCTGTGAATCACAAACTCGATTGCTTAATTGATGTCCCAATCGATTGTCTAATCGATTGGTTGATGATAGAGGCCAAGTCTGATGAAAAAGTATTTTTGAATCGATTTCCCAATTGATTTGCAGAATACTAGCTTGGCTCTATGAATTACAAAATCGATTTCTCAATTGACGTGCTAATCGATTGCTCAATGGATTGATTTAAACCCAGAGTTCAGGTTTCACTAAGGTCCTTTAAGTAATCGATTTCCCAATCGATGTACTTAGTGAAAACTCTAATTCTGAGTCAAGCAATTGATTTCCCAATGGATTCATCAATTGACTTGCTAATCAATTTATTTACTTGTTTATTTTAAGATTTCAGTTTTACTTTGGCAAATACTTAATCATGAAATCATATTGATGAGTCTACTTAATAACTACTATAACCACTAATAACACTAGACAAATTTGCATCTTTCTCAAGCTCATCCTCCAATTTTGCTTGATTCCTTGTGTTCCAAGCTTGTGTCCAAGTGTATAGTGTTTGCTTGTGTTTCCTGAACTGTAACTCAGTTCAAACTGTTAGTTTTATCAAATGATGCATGAATATTGTATGTTTGTTAATTATGTCAAAATCATAATTAAGAGGTCTTATGTCTAACACTCGAAAGTATATAAGAGATGAACATGATGTTTAACTATTTTAAAAATAAAATAAACAAGTATTTCTAACAATAATAACATCAGGTTATTGTCGCCTCTTTTATCGATGATGAGTCATTGGGGCAACAAGTCTCTCTTACTCATGTAGTCAACTACTTAGGGTAACCATAATATAAGAGATGAACATGATGTTTAACTATTTTAAAAATAAAATTAACAAGTATTTCTAACAATACTAACATCAGGTTGTTGTCGTCTTTTTCACCGATGATGAGTCATCAGGATAGCAAGTCTCTCTTACTCATGTAGTCAACTACTTAGGGTAACCATAATTGTGTCATCCAAATTCAAATATGGGTAGTTAAGAGTATCTTTAACATGGTTTGGGAGTATGAAGGCAGTACCACAACTCCTACTCCTTACTTCAAGTTAAAAACCCACATAATTACACATTTCCAATAATTTATTTGTAATTTACTACTAGTTATAACAACAAAAGAAAAGACACTTGCATCAATATGAATCACCAATTAAAATAAAGAAATATAGAATTATTTTACTTTTAAACACTCTCAATTAATCTAAAAACTATTCACAAATTCCCAACACTTAGAACACCTGAAACACAGACACTTTCACATTCACCTAATCACATATACATGCATATAAGTAATTCAATAATTCACATCATAATGTAGAATATTCTCATAGCAATCCAGCAACAAGAAATTGATCAAAATTAAATTAATAATTTACCTTTTTTTTTTTTGAATTAATCTTTATTATTTAACAAAAATTAAAACAAAGATTTTTCAATTAGCAGGTAAAGTGCGCAACTATTTTTACTCAAAGTTAATACAACAATCATAAAACTAAAAATAAATTTTGTAGTACGTAAATCATTTTAATGGTTAATCAATACTCTAAAATTTAATTTCAAATACTTAAATTATTTTAAAAATATCATTAATCGTTTAATACCATAAAATTACTTTTCTTTAGAATTTCAAAAAATTTCCTTGGATTACTTCTTAATAAATCTTATGATTTTTTTTATATATTTTTAAACTCAATAAGAATACTAAAATTTTACCAATACCTTAAAACACCAAAATACTTCTTAAGATATTTAAGCACTATTAAAATCATTTTTTTTTCAACTTT
>JBBPBT010001310.1:3142069-3159126 GCA_037974875.1 Cicer bijugum | reverse complement strand
TATATATATGCCTAATTGAAAATCAAAACTATGTGTATATATATACACATGTTTACTTAGTTCCTATTATCATGTTTAGGTATATATATACAAACAAGTTCACTTAGTTCCTTTGATCTTATATAGTTATACACATAAACTCGTTATATCTAGTCCCTTTTTAATTCTATTTAGTTATACATGTATACATGATATATTAAGTTCTCTTTATCTTTTTTAATTTTAAACAAAATATGATTATAGTAATATGTATGTTTTAACCATATTAAATATATTTTGGGGTTTGTAGTACAAATAATAGATAATTTATTTATTTAGATAATTTATTTATTTATTTTTTTATTTACTTATTTATTTACTTATATATTTATTTATTTATTCATTTATTTATAGTAAGTAATTATTTGTATTTGATAGTTGTGTGGCTATAATTCTCTCGCAGATTATGAAAGACGACGACCTACAAAGAAATGACCTATTAGCATATCAGATTCATTGGATGGAATCTTCTGTCGAGGTAAGGGATGAGATGGCGTTCGATTTTATGAGTATAAAACAATATGAGATGAACTAGAATACCGAAATTTCTAGATGTTCATTTGGGACTTACTACGTACAGTTGAGCCCTATTGAGTAATAATAATTAATTAATAATATATGAATGATAATAGTGAGGACTAAAATATAATTTAGAAACTTATAGAATTGCTATGAATTAATTTATATTAAGATTGCGTGTTATTTGATTTTATGAAACCTATACTAATTGTTATTGTATGAATGATATGTATTTGAGTGTTCTTGTCTACTTGATTGAAATTTCTATATTAATTGAAAGTGCACCTAATTGATTCCTTATTATGTGAGTGACTGATATAATTATATATAATAATGAATATTGGGAAGTCAAACGAAAACTTATTGAGTTGTGATGATCGAGTAAGTTTGAGATATGTGTTGTAGATTTTGGAGTTAAGATTATTTTGTCATCATATAGGAAAAGTTTGGAAAACCTAGTGATTCGGGGAAATACAACTGAATGAGTCTGACCGTGGAGGGATACAATCGAATTGTAAGGTAAGATTGATAGACCTTGGGGGTACATCTAGTGGGGAATTCCTAAGTGGATTAGCGCGTTATTCCTTAAGGCCGATAGCTACCGCGCAAGACAAGAGTACCCCGACCGTCGCATATATGTGCCTTGGGTTGAGTTGAGGGGATCTATGAGGACTTGGCCATTCATAAATTGTCTGTCCATTCTTGTAGTGGCATAGTATCAGGCCTCCTAACCAAGTACTTCAGAGTAGAATGGTACCAAATGATGAAGTATAAAGTATAGGACATGCATTGCATTTCGTTCTTCGATATTATGTTCTTGAATGTTCTCTTTATTTGTGTTGTTTTGACTAATGGTGTGTTCTCCTCTTGTATTTTATATTGTTACATAATTTCGAAACTCACCTCTCGTTTGTGTTTGGCGTTTGTGATGGATGCAAACAAGTTGTAAGCTGCAGGTGATGACTAGTACCATCAGATAGGCGGAAGCCATCTTGTCTTGAAGACTCTTATTATATTCATTGTGTTCATTTTATTTTAAGCATATTTTTATTTGGGAAATTTCCACTTTGGTAGTGACATTAGGTTGGGACTACATTTGCACTTAATATTAAACTTATGCATGTGTGCTTCAAAAAGGTTGGGACTACATATGTCGCATAGCCCCATATGGGCGATTGTACTTCGTCGATAGGATCAAAGTTATAGGAAAATAAGGAAAAACTCAGTGGACCTTGAGGAGATTGTTTGACCGCTTGTGCAGTAGAATAACCTTAAGTGCAAGTCGCAAAGAGCACTATTACAGTTCGGTAAAGATAGTCTAAACCACATCATGGTTGTTGGCTACTTATTGAAAAATCGAGGAACTGATCATCCTTAATCTCTTGTTGATAGTAAACAAAATCAAGTTGAATGGAAAGAGTGAGTCTTTCCGGCTATGGTAATGTATAGAGTTAGTAAACACCCTATGAAAAAAGGTAGGCAACACTTTCTTCGAGTGGGCCGGGTGAAACAATTTGTGACTTGTAAGTTGAATTTGAGTACGAACCTAGTGTGGATTGTTACTCGTACTTTAAGTTTCGAGGATGAAACTTCTTTTTGGAGGGCAGTAATGTAAGACCCTTAATTTTAAATTCTAATTTATGTATTTTGGGCAATTTTGTGTTGAACTTATGAGGCTTTTTAGCCAATTTTATGGCATTTTGTGAGTTAAATGCCAAAAATATCATTTTGGAGACCTGATTAAAATTATTCGTCGATGAGGGTTTTGGTTTGGATTTCCGAGTTCATGCATTTTGGCATATACGCATTGCATTAGGGTGCTTGGCACGCGAGTCATATTTGTTATACTATGATGATTGTATATACATATTCGGTTGTTGTTTTAATTTGTCATAATTGCTTAGAGGTGTGAAGTTGGGTTGATTAAATTTTGAGGTAATTATGTGTTCATAATAGATGTTATGAATATTCGATGTGTAATTGATGTGTGAAATTGTGGAGATTAATTTGGTGTTAATCATAAGTTCATAATTGATAATATTAATGTTTAAAGTATTGATTGATTCAGAGTCATTTTAGAACTTAAAACCTGCATTTTCTCCAGTTGTATTCGGCTACGACAATCCAGTTTGTTAAAACTTCATTTTTCAACATTGTTTATTCATTTTTGGACATATAAAAACCCTTTCGAGGAGTATGCTAAGAGGAAAGGTTCTTTTGAGCATTTGAAAATATAAGAATTTTGTTATGTGATGTTTGTTAATTTCGGTTGGTGACCTTTATAATTATTGTGGAAATTCGGGCTTTGCCCTCAAATAAGAACCAGGATCATCCTACCGGTTAGTACCTTGGAGATGGGAAAGTAGTTAGTCATACCTGACTGAAGCTATGTCAGAAGGATCTTATGGGGCGCGTGGAGATCACCCAGGTTGTATAGCTTTTTGTAGCATGATCAGGTTAGAGGGTTGTATAGGGTTTAGTCATCTTTCATTTGTGGATATATTTATTTCAATTTGAAAGTCTGTACCTATACCTCATATTGTCAGTTTATTTTGATGGGTCCTTGTACCATCTTCTTGATGCGACGTGGGGAAGTAAAAATTATTGGGGTAGTGCTTTTGTACAGGTGTCTGCCGAGAATACTTCAAGGGTATGAGCTATGTCTGATAGGTCTCATAGCCCCAGTGTATTTTTTTATTTAAATACTTTGGATTTTGTTTCAAAAATTATTTCCGTTGTTTGTAAATATTGTTGACTTTTATCGTTGTATTACGACTTAAATATTTTAGCTAAAAGTATTTCTTTCTTTATTTCTTTGTTTTTTTGAATTTGTTTTGAAAAAAAAAATACACTCGCACTATTAAAGATTTGAGTGTTACACAAATCCTGTGCCTAGAGTGCGCGACGCGCATCAACATTGATACAAACACAATTTTTCACTAGTTAGGTATTCTTTTGACTATTGGGAAGTTGGGAGACTTGTGCCCTAGCATAGAATCTCAAAGACGGCCGTTCTAACATCATTGGAGCAGTTTTATCAAGAATCATTCATGAATCCTTCTTGTAATTCTTCTCTAATTCTTATCTTTTGTATCTCTATTATGAGTAACTAAATCCTATTTGTAAGGGATGAGTGTAAACAGATGAAACCTTTATTTTTTTGAT
Organism: Cicer bijugum; assembly: GCA_037974875.1. Lineage (NCBI taxonomy): Eukaryota > Viridiplantae > Streptophyta > Magnoliopsida > Fabales > Fabaceae > Cicer > Cicer bijugum. The sequence goes on along the minus strand of JBBPBT010001310.1, from coordinate 3,155,403 downwards.
TTGATTTCTAGTTATATGAATGAGTTTATTGAATTATTTTTCTCATCTTTGTGCTAAATGCTTTTTATTGCTCGATCAACTTTAAAATATTCTACGATTTGTATTTTGAAACAGAAGTGGACTTTATGAATGCTTGAGATGAGAAATTCATGAATTTGTAGTCTATGGATAGATGCAGGTCATGAAATCAATTAAATTAGTTACAAACAATAGTTTACAAGAGAATCTCTATACGCTAATGCTTAAGGGTTACTTTGGAATTAAAGGTTTTGTCACTAAGACATTAGGGCAAGAACAATAAAGAGAATTCTGTAATAATTCAATAAAGAAATTTCGTAACTAGGATCAAGTTAAACACCAATGTTGGATTCAAAGTGAAACTCATCCTAGATATTTTTTCTCATTATAAAGGATCAATTTTATTATTATTGTTTATTTTAAATATTATTTCAATCAATTTGAGAACATTTTTGTTCAATTGTAGTAATTAAACATAATTCAATAGTAAAACGCAATCCTCGAGTTCGACACTCGGTATTACCGTTTTATTATTACTTGCAACGATTCAGTACACTTACTGAAACACTATCAAGTTTTTGATGTCATTGTTGGGATTGCTATATCACTGTTGAATTTAATTAATTTACTTAATTAAAATTTTTTGCTCATCAATAAAATTTTTATTTTATTTTATTTTTATTTTTATCTTTTTTTTTTAAAATATTTTTATTTTCTATTTTTATTTGTTGAACTTGCTATTGTCATGTCTAGTGGTTTGTCTCTTCTTTGTTTGAGATAACTATTCGCTGTAGAGCATGGAAGATTACGATGATAATATTCTACTACAATTATATGAAAAGTGTGATACTTGTCTTATATCGGGTATATGTGGCATGATTGAGGGACAAATCTTGAGCTATACATTTTTAAAATATCACCGTCAAATCCCTCCGTGGAAGCCTCTTAGGTGTGACTTTTGCGGAGAAGCACATAAGAGTGGAAATTGTTCTAATGACATTGCCGAACTAGTAGAATATGAAGATTTTTTTCCCAAAGTTACAGAAAACAACGAGTGTTACATTCAAAAGATAAATTTGGAACAAATTCTACCTCATAAAATTCTATCCAAAGAATCAGATGACAAAGACTTTCACGTTACAAACGTTTTGTTGAATTCATGAAGAATAACATGGTTTCAATTGACAGATTTGAAAATCAATGTGAGAGGTTATTTGAGCAGGTGGCTAAGTTTGAGAAGATGGAGGAGAAATTGAAGATTGAAGATAATTTCATTGTTGGGGTAGAAGAAGATAAGCAAGAGGAAAAGACGAACGAGGAAAAGAAAAAAGACAAGATTGATAAAGTTCGAGATTGAATCTATGCCTTGTTCATCAATGTCCAATTGAGAAAGACATGGAAGCAACATCTTTTATTTCTCAAGTTCATTGAATTTCTACCGAACAAAAAGAAGAAGAAGGATGATGTGTTCTTGCTGTCATATATTGCACCTTGACAATAGTGGTAGCGTCAAGCTAATGACTTTAAAGAAGCGCTTCGTGGGAGGCAACCCCCAGGTAGAGGTAACTTTTATTTTTTTGCAATCTTATTTTTGTTATTTGAATTTTTTTCTTTCTAATTGTGTATAAACATGCACTATGATGAAGAATTATTAACAACTTGCATTTGATCTTAAGTTTTATGTTGGAGATTTTGAAAATTAAACTCTATTTCTTTGCTCATATCATTGCAAAATTCAATAAGTGTTACTAATTCATGCATTGTTGATTACTCCTTGGTTGTCGAAGTCTAACTCGCATTTAAAAAAAACACTAAATTCTTTTGAGCCTAAACACTTAAATTCTTTGTTGTTTGATTATCCAGATGTGTGTTATCCCTTCAGAACTTGCACTAATTCTGACTTGCATCACTTGTAATTTATGCATACATTGGGACAATTTTGTTTGGTCGTTTGAGCCTTTCTAACTACCCTATGATAATTTTATCCTTTGCTAGCTCCTTTGAGCCTTGCCATTTTATTTCGATTACTAGCCACATTACAAGCTAAATACTTCACTTTAATTAAATCACCTTACTTGGAGTTAGGTAGAAATTTTTTTTATCTTTCCTTGGTAAAATTCTAAGTTTGAGGTTGCTCATGGGATAGCAACCTTTTAAGTTTGGGGTGGTGATTCTCACAAAAAGAAAAAATGAAAAAGAATAGAAAAAAAAAAAGAAAAAAAATCACCTTGTGTACTTTGGTAAATAATATCTTTTTGGTTCTTTTGTTAATATTTGAGAATCCCCAGAACGAAAAGGTGAAGAAAAAAATGGTAGAATAATATGGAAATCTACGCTTAACTCCAAGTAGTAAAGCCTACTGTCCCAAAATGTCCTACCCTTACCTAATTTCCATTACAACCTGAGAGTCCTCCAAAAGTGTATGTGTTTGCTGCATTGTGATTGCTAACTAGAATTTTTTCAAGCTTATGGTAGAGTGATGCATGTTCCAGGATTTGAGTGATAAATTCATAAGCCTTTATAAACACTTGAGAGAAATTTTGGTGAGATTGTGTGAAGAGAGAGTTGAACTTGATGAATGAATGCTAAAATGTATGAATTGTGTTGTTTTTTGTAGGCAACCATAGAGTATGATCAATGTTTTGTAGTAGCTGAACATTTGAGAATTGAGTTTGATTTGATTTGAGAAATTGAGTTTAAAGTTAGTTTTAACTGCACCAAATCTAAAATTAATTGTTGCTTGGGGACAAACAATTGATTAAGTTTGGGATTGTGATGACTCTTCATCATAACATAATTTTTTATTGATTTTAGTCTTATTTATCTTTAACCATTGGTAAATTTAATGAGTTATTTGATATACTTTGTTGATTTTAGTTCTTTGATTTAATGAAATATTTATGTTCTTATTTGCTTAATTAAATAGAGATTTTCGTAGTTTTGCGTTGTTACTTTGTTTTAGTGCAGTGCTGAATTTTGGTGAGAAATCAACATGACCTATGTGGAGTATTTTAGACATAACTGGAGTTGTAGATGGCCAATAAACGTCGACCCAATTGCAAATGAAAGCTAAGATCCATAGCTACAACTTTCATGCAGACACCTGAACCAAATTCAGACTCGAAAGAGGAGTAAAATGAAAAATACAACAGACATCATATATTGTGCGCCTGAAGCTAGTCATCCGTGCCTGAGGCGCATTTCCAGCTGTTCAACACTGTTCAGGCGCGCCTGGAGCGCAAATCATGTGCCTGGGGCGCGCGACCTGCATTAACATTGATAACAACACAATTTTTCACTATTTAGGTATCTGTTTGACTATTGGGAAGTTGGGAAACTTGTGCCCTAACATAGAAACTCAAAGACGACCATTTCAATCATCATTGAAGCAGTTTTATCAAGAATCATTCATGAATCGTTCTTGTAATTCTTCTCTAATCCTTATCTTTTGTATCTCTGTCATGAGTAACTAAACCCTATTTGTTAGGGATGAGTGTAACCAGATGAAATCTTTCTTTTTCTGATTTGATTTTCAGTTATATGAATGAGTTTATTGAATTATTTTTCTCATCTATGTGCTTAATGCTTTTTATTGCTCAATCAACATTAAAATATTTTACGATTTGTATTTTGAAACAAAATTGAACTTTACGAATGCTTGAGATGAGAAATTCATGAATTTGTAGTTTAGGGACAAATGCAGGTCATGAAATCAATTAAATTAGTTGCAAAGCAATAGTTTACAGGAGAATTTCTATACGCTAAGGCTTAATTCTAATCTTAAATCTACTAAGGAATTAGAGGTTACTTTGGAATTAAAGGTTCTGTAATTAAGACATTAGGGCAAGAATAATAAAAAAGAATTCAGTAATAATTCAATAAAGGAATTCAATAACTAGGATCAAATTAAACACCAGGGTGGGATTCGAAGTGAAACTCATCCCTGACATGTTTTCTCATTATAAAGGATCAATTTCATTATCATTGTTAATTTTAAATATTATTTCAATCAACTTGGGAACCTTTTTGTTCAATTGTAGTAATTAAATATAATTCAATAGTAAAACGCAATCCTCGAGTTCCACACTCGATACTACCGTTTTATTATTACTTGGAATGATTTAGTACACTTGCTAAAACGCTATCAATGGTGATCCAGCTACTCTTACCCGATGTCATAGGTGTGGTAAGTAGGGTCACATGGCATATGAATGTAGAGATGCTGGAATTACTTGTTTTAATTGTCAACAACAAGGCCACATTAGCACCACTTGCCCCTACCCAAGAAAGACTCCAAAACCTGGAAACCAGAGTTCCCAAGCCAACCGACTGAAATCCAATAGAACATTCTTTGTCCTCATTGGTGCAGGAGCGTCTGAGAAAGACAACTTGATTCAAGGTATGTGTCTCATAAGTGATACTCCTTTATTTGTGCTATTTGATTGTGGTGCCACTCATTCCTTTGTGTCTCTTGACTGTGTTAGACGTTTAGGACTACTTGTTTCTTGTTTGTAGTATTGTTTGATTGTGAATACCCCACCTAGTGATTCTGTTGATACCTCTAGTGTTTGACAACTCTAGTGTTGATACCTCTGTCTTGACATTCCGAGTTGACTTAGTGCGTTTACCTTTGCGTCTGGTCGATGTGATTCTTGGTATGGATTGGCTATCTGCCAACCATGTTCGCATAGATTTTTTTAGTAAAACCATTGAATTCATGGAGTCAGAAGAGAAGGATAAGTCTAGCAATATATCTGCCAACCAAGTGAAGGCACTCTAGAAAGAAGATGCCCATTTATACATGATCCTAGCCTCATCGGAATTTGAAGAAAAAGTTGTAATACGAGATGTTCTTATTGTGTGTGAATTCCCTGAAGATGTCCCTAGATTACCACCAGAGCGTGAGATTGAGTTTAGCATTGACCTTGTACCAAGTACTAGACCCATATCCATGCAACCGTATAGGAAGTCTCCCTTAGAATTGTATGAGCTTAATAAGCAATTGGAAAAGCTTTTAGATAAAAAAAAATTATAAGGCCTAGTGTGTCACCATGGGCTACACCTGTGTTGTTGGTTAAGAAGAAGGAAGGCTCTATGAGCTTGTGTGTGGATTACTGCCAACTTAATAAAGTGACAACCAAGAATAAGTATCCACTACCCAAGATAGATGACCTTAAGGACCAATTGAGAGGATCCTGTGTGTTTAGTAAGATCAACTTGAGATCACGTTATCATCATATCCAAGTGAAGTCTTCTGGTATCCCTAAAACCGCCATTAGAACCCGTTATGGCCATTATGAGTATTGGTTATGCCTTTTGTTGTGACTAATCCACCAGCAATGTTTATGGAGTACATGAATCGGATCTTTCATCCTTACCTAGACTCATTTGTGGTTGTGTTTATAGATGATATCTTAGTGTACTCTAAGACTAAGGAAAGCATGGCGAACATTTAAGGATAATTTTGCAAACCCTTAAGGAGAAACAATTATTTGCCAAGTTGTCTAAGTGTGAATTTTGGTAAGAGGAAGTAAGTTTCCTAGGACATGTAGTTTCAATAGGTGGAATAGTCATTGATCCTGCCAAGGTGGAGAGTGTATTAGAATGGAAAGCACATAAGTCAGTGACTAAGATTAGAAGTTTCCTAGGATTGGCAGGTTATTATCGTAGTTTCATAGAAGGATTCTCCAAGTTGGCCTTACCTTTAACTATGTTGATTCGAAAAGGAGAATTGTTCGTCTGGGATACCCATTGTGAGAATAGTTTCCAAGAGATTAAGAAACGATTGACCACTACACCGATCTTAGTGTTACCTAACCCAACCCACGACCTAAAACTAGCAGTAGTTGTCTTTGTACTTAAGATGTGGAGACATTATTTATATGGATCTAGATTTGAGGTTTTTAGTGACCATAAGAGCCTTAAGTATCTTTTTGACCAAAAGGAGTTGAACATGAGACTACGTAGGTGGATGGAGTTTCTTAAAGATTTTGATTTTGAGCTTAACTATCATACTAGAAAGGCAAATGTAGTGGTTGATGCCTTGAGTAGGATGACTTTGAGTGTGTCTTCTTTAATGTTTAACCATAGTGAGTTGTTGGAACAGTTTAGAGACCTTAGTTTAGTTTGTGAAGTGAGACCATAAAGCATTAAATTGGGAAGTTGGAGGTAACTAGTGGACTATTTGAAGAGATTGAAAAGATTAAGAAATTGGATTTATACCTTTTAGATAAGTTATAGTCAACAGACCAAGGGAGAGAACTTGATTTTGAAATAGGTGTGGATGGAATTTTGAGAGATTTAAGGATAGAATTTGCGTACCCGATGTAGATGAGTTAAGAAAGATGATCTTAGAGAAAAGACATAGGAGTTGTCTAAGTATTCACCTTGGAGCCACAAAGATGCATATTGACCTCAAGAAGATATTTTGGTGGCCTAAAATGAAAAAAGAAGTTGTTGAGTTTGTGTATGCTTGTATGACCTGTCAAAAGTCTAAGGTGGAACACCAAAATCCTTCAGTTTTGATGCAACCTTTTAGTATTCCCGAATGGAAGTGGGATAGCATCTCTATGGAATTTGTTGTAGGCTTACCTCGCACTCTAAAAAGGTATGATAGTATTTGGGTTATTGTCGATAGATTAACTAAATTTGCTCACTTTATTTTGATAAACATAACTTATTCTATGGAAAGGTTAGCTGAAATATACATAAAGGAAATTGTGAAGTTGCATGGCATTCCATCAAGTATAGTCTCAGACAGAGACCCTAGGTTTACCTCTAAGTTTTGGCAAGGTTTACATAGTGCTTTAAGTACGAACCTTAGGATGAGTTCAACCTACCACCCACAAACAAATGGTCAGATTGAGCAAACCAATCAATCCCTAGAAGACTTGTTGAGAGCTTGTGTTTTGGAACAAAATGGAAGTTGGGATAGATTTTTTGCTACTTATAGAGTTTACTTATAACAATAGTTTCCACTCTAGTATTGGAATGACCCCTTTTGAGGCGTTGTATAGGAGTAGGTGTAGGACCCCTCTGTGTTGGTTTGAGACGGGTGATAACCTTGTGTTAGGACCAGATTGTTCAACAGACTACTGATAAAGTAAAAATGATTTAGGAAAAGATGACAGCATCTCATATTAGGCAAAAGAGTTACCATGATAAAAGAAGGAAAAACCTCAAATTTCAAGATGGTGATCATGTATTTATAAGAGTTACTCCAACAACTGGGGTTGGTCGGGCATTAAAAATGTGAAAGCTTACTCCTCGGTTTATTGGACCTTACCAAATTCTTAACGTGTTTGTAATGTGGCATATCAGATCGCGTTGCCTCCTTCTCTTTCTAATCTTCATAGTGTTTCATGTGTCTCAACTTCGCAAGTACATTTTCGATCCTTCACATGCGATCGAGTCAGACAAGGTCCAAATAGAAGAAAATATAACTTTTGAGACCTTACCGCTATGGATTGAGGACCGAAAGGTCAAGGAATTAATGGGTAAGACAAACGTCATTGGTTAAGGCAACAACAACAATAGTTGTTGTTGTTGTTCACTCCTTGTATTAAAGGTAACTATTAGTGAAACAATTATGAATAAGAATCGCGCATCTGGCTTTCGACTTCCCACTACTACTTAGGCTGGTATACTATGTAATATAGGTGAGTAAACCAGAGATTAGCGCATAGTTACGGAGCCGGCTTCCCATTTCCAATTCCAATTCCAAACCACAATCAGGTATGCTACTAGCCTTTCCTATTTAGATTGAATCAAAAATCAGTGATGAATGTGGCTAGGCTTCTAGATTTACACACACACATATATATATATATATATATATATATATATATAGTTAGTTTTCTCTTTTACAATAGTTGCTTGCTCTGTTGCCACCAGCCCATGTTTTCTAATAATAAAACAATATAACCATACCCTACAATCCGGTACACCTTTCCTATTACAATCAAATTGTTATACTGTAGTCCGAATAAAAAGAGGGAGAACTAGTACAGTTAATTGGTTTGTTATGATGACCGCATCTCAACGTTTTGGTAAATTCCCATTGTACAATTTTGAACTAAGTCTTGATCTTATCGAATTCATGGAAATTATAAGAGTTGTCTTGAAATCGTGGGCTTCATAATGTTTCGTTGCATTTTATTTTTCTATTATGTTTTGTCCTTTTGCTTGTATACTCAGTTTTTTTTTATTATAATAGTGAAATACCTATTAATCGAATTAGTACCTTATTATTATTATTATTATCAATATAACAATAAATTTATTACTAGTTCAATTTCTAATAACATAAAATTTGGAAAAACAAAAAGGATTAATTTTAATAGTCTGATAAGTAAGCAATTAATTTCAAAATAAGGCATATAGTCTAATTTACTGTGTGGATAATTGTTGTGAGAACAAAATCAGGCAGAGTCTAAGGTTTAATTTATGTTAATATAAAATTGAGGGTAGTCAATAATAAACTATAGCTAAATATTGTTTACCTGCGTTTCATATGACATACATGGTTACCTATTTAAAAAAAAAATCAAAACTACGTGTACATATATATGCACGTTATATTTAGTTCAATTTATCCTATTGTTTTAAACAAAAATCTGATTATGTTAATATGCATGTTTTGATGATAGTAAAAATATTTTTGAGTTATATTACAAATAGCAGATAATTTATTTATTTATTGTTAGTAAGTAATTTATTTGTATTTGGTTGATGTGTTGTTATAATTCTCTTACAGACTATTATAGACGATGTTCGACGAAGACGCGACACTTTAGCAGATCAGATTCGTTTGGAGAAATCTTCAATTGAGGTAAGGGGGAGAGTAGGTTCGATTTATGAGTATAAAATAACGTGGGATGAACGACAATATTGAAATTCCCAGATATTCATCAGGGACAGACTACGTACAGTTGAGTCCTATTGAGTAATAATAATTAATTAATAATATGTGAATGGTAATAGTGAGGACTAAAATATAATTTAGCAACCTATAGAATTGTTGTGAATTTATTTATATCAAGATTGCATGTCGTCTGATTTTATGAATATTATGTTGATTGTTACTGTTTGAATGATATGTACTGGAGTGTTCTTGCTACTTGAATGAAATTGTCATATCACATGAAAATGCCACCTGTTTGATCTTTTATTTTGTGATTGATAAGACTGGATGATGCATAGTGAGTAGTGCAAACCAAAATATTGAGATTTTATTGTGTTTGACTGATATACATATATAATGATGAATGTTGTGAAGTCAAACTAAAACTTATTAAGTTGTGATTTTGGAGTTAGAACTATTTTGTCATCATATAGGGAGGGTTTGACAAACCTAGTGATAGACCTTGGGGGCACATCTAGTGGGGAATTCCTAAGTGGATTAGTGGGTTATTTCCTAAGGCCATGAACTACCGTGCAACACAAGAGTACTTGACCTTCGCGTATATGTGTCTCGGGTTGAGTTGAGGGGATCTATGAGGACTTGGCCATTCATGAATTGTCTGTTCACTCTTGTAGTGGTGTAGTATAAGGCCTCCTAACCAAGTACTTAAGAATAGAATGGTACCAAATGATGAAGTATAGAATATAGGACATGCTTAACATTTCATCCTTGTGACAGTCTTATTGTGAATGAATTTGATGAACCGTTGATATTATACATTTGAATGCTTATGAGGTTGTGATAATTTGATTGCTTGCGTGTTCTCCTCGTGTATTTTATAATATGACATAATTTCGAAACTCACCCTTCGTTGTTTGTATTTGGCGTTTGCGATGAACGCAGATGAAGACTAATACTCTTGAAGTGTAGGAAGCCGTCTTATTTTGAAGACTTTCACTATCTATCTTTTGTTAACGCTATTTTCAACATATTTTATTTTTGGGGATTCTCGGTCTGATAGTGACATCGAGTTGGGACTACATTCACACTACATATTAAATATAAGTATGTGTACTTCAAAAAGGATTTTGCTGTTTGATATTATGATTTCAAGTTGTTAAGTTTGATGGAACCTTTGGATTTATTGGACATGTTTATGATTATGTGATACTCTTTACCTTAATAATAACTAAATATATTTGCAAGTTTGTATATTTAGTTATTTGAAGAAGTTCATAGTCTTAAAAATATGAAAAATTAATTTTATTTATTTATTTGGGGTTTAGGGTGCCATAAACACCTTATAAACATTTCTATTTCACATTCTAATCTCAAAATTTTAATATTTCACATTAATCAATTTATCTCTGGAAGGACAATTGTCGTACGTAACGAGCCCTTGATGAATCGTTGGGAAACACAGTTTTCCCGTTCATCTCACAATATATTATACTCATGAATTCAAACGCTCTTTCACCCTTTACCTTATTTTGACGCTTCCACACACGAGTACAATTCCAGAAGCAAACAATCTTTGTTCTCTGACTATCTTTCCTTCAATCTATCTTACTTGACAGTTTATGAGTACACGTCAAAAATAAATAAAGAGAAAATACTCTAAAAACCAAATTTTGAAACTCGGTTAAGGAAAACTATCATAATCTAGACAACCAATCAGTGGATAATATAGCTACTTTTCACATGATCGTTTTGGCGTTGAATTCACTCAAATCGGACTTACTATGAAGAAGAACGATGCAAAATAAGGAATTCCACAAATGGAGAAGTTAGGTATTTTAGAGAGAAATTGGAGTTGTTAAAAATCTTGAAAATTGTGTTTAATTGACTAAATAAATAAGTGAAACTATGACACTCTAAATCTTAAAATAATATATATAGTAATTTATATCATATTTCTATAAAATTTGCAACGGATTAATAAAAATCTATTTCCAAAAAAATAAAAACTTTTAGTTTTAATTTAGGATATCACATTTCTCAAAAATCAAAAGGGACACTTTAAACTTCTTTACTCATAATAAATAGTGCAATCTCAATAAGTTTGATTTTAGTATAATTACTTGATTTAATTCTAAAAACATACTAGTACTTATAAAGTTTTCATACAAAAAGTTGTTTCAAATTAAATAAGTAAAATATAAATTACAACTCTTATTCCCGATATCACCTATCAGAGTTGTGTTCCTCCCAAACATGAACTTCAAGACTCATTAACCTGTAACAACAACGATTTCAAATGCAGGGCCAAACCAGTCAAACATAAACAATGAAGGAGGTGAGTTTTGAAATCATGTTAATAGTATAATATAAGTAAGGAGAACACACAAACAGTTATCATAGAACTGTATCATTACACAAACATTGCTCAAGAAAAACATCACATTAAAAAGTTAAAATCATCAAGGAAAATCAATATCTCTTACTATAATATCAAATCGTCTAAGAGCAATTATTATCGCTTTTGAAACACATCAATCACAACAAAATAATCACAAGGAAATGCAATGATATGCATGAGCTTACACTCTACTTCACAATATGGTACCATTCTAACTCTGAAATATTTGGTTAGGAGGCTTATTACTATGCCATCTTCCCGGTGGATGGACAATTCAAATTGGCCATGTCCTCATATATCCTCTCAACTCCACCCGAGACACATATACTCGACAGTCGAGGTAAACGTGTATTGCATGGTAGCTCCTAGCATTTGGAGTGCGACCTGCAAGTCACCTAGAAATTCCCCACCCGAATACCTCCAAGGTCTAACAATCTTGCCTTAAGGCTCAACAACAGACCGTCACGATCAGGCTCATTTAGTTTTACATCCTCGAAATCACTAGGCTTGTTGCCTAGATGATGACAAAATAATATCCACTTCACAAATTCTCAATATTTATTTTCTCCCCTCGTTAGCTTAGACTACTCCATTAAGAGCATCGTCTTTTGGAATCATCATTATCTCATCAAGTATAGGGTACTTCAATATTCTCATTACAATTTTATAATATCATTAATCATACATAATCAGGATCATCATATAAACTCATCCCAATTTTATAACATCACTATCATCAATCAAAAATTATCATTATCATCATGTAAATATATATCATACCATCATTCCATCTTTTATGATCACATAACATAAATTATTCTAATCAAACATATGCACATAATTTCATTCAACATCCAACATCACAATAATGACAAATATCAACTACCCCACAAGTATCGAAAATTAAATCAATCAACATCTTATAAACATTTCTATTTTAATCTCATAATTCCCATATTTCACATTAATCAATTTATCCCTCAAAGGGCTACAACCGTACGTAGCGAGCCCCGAATGAATCGTTAGGAAATACGGTTTTCCTATTCATCTCACAATATATTATACTCATGAATTCAAATGCTCTCTCACCCCTTATCTTATTTCGACGCTTTCACACACGAGTATGATTCCACGAGCAAATAATCTTTGTTATTTGACTTTTTTGCTTCAATCGATCTAACTCGACAGTTTATGGGTAAACGTCCAAAATAAATTATGAGAAAATACTCTAAAAACTAAATTTAGAAATTAGGTCAAGAAAAATTACCATAAATCAGAAAACCAATCAATGGATAATATAGCCACTTTTCACACGATCATTTTGGCATTGGTTTCACTCAAATCGGACTTACGGTGAAGAAGAACGTGCAAAATAATGAATTATGTAAATGGAGAAATCGGGTATTTAGGGAGAAACTCGGTTGTTAAAAATCTAAAAAATTATATTTAATTTAATATCTATATGAGTAAAATAACATACCGAAATATGGACAAAAACGAAGAAACTTTTATGCGACAATCATCGATGAACAGTATCAATTTTTTTTGTTTCAATGTGCGACTGCCCTATTTTTTGTCTAGATTACTCTCTCTTTCTTATGCCCTTCATTCTTATTATTTTAAATTAATATTTTTTTATTATTTAATTAGATTTTATTCTTAAATATGTGTCTAATCCATAAAACAAATTTTACCTATTTCTTCTAGTTATTTTTATTTTTTAAATAAAACAAACAATTATCAAAACTATTTTTTTAACACTTTTTTTTCAAACCTAATTTAATTACCAACATATCACTAATATTTCAAAAGCAATATTTTATATAATGAAGTAATTAATCTTTTAAAATACATTAAAAATCCAAACTCTCTTATTCAAAATAATTCCTATAATAATACTTATTTTTCCAAATACTCAAATTAAAATATTAACATCATTAGAGAATAGTCAAAATTATAAAATAAATAAATATGACATCAACACTTTATATTAATTATTAAATCTTAATAAATATATATAAAGTCACAATGTCATAACAAGTATATAAAAATAAA
>JBBPBT010001310.1:3096595-3118198 GCA_037974875.1 Cicer bijugum | reverse complement strand
ATTTTGGTTTAGTAGTTAACATAAAATAATGTTTTTATATTTATTTATTTTATAATTTTGACTATTCTCTAATTATAGTATTATTATAACGTGAGTATTTTGAGAAATAAGTATAATTATAGTGATTAATTTGAATACGAGAGTTTGGGTTGTTAATAATATGTATATTTTTTAAAAGGTTAATTATTCAAATTTATCATATATTATTTATGAAATATTAGTAATATTTTGAAAATGAAATGATGTTTAGAAAAGTATTAAAAATGAGATTAAGTAACAATTGATTTTGTTTTAGCTAAATAATAATAATAATAATAATAATAATAATAATAAAACAAAAATTAAATAACGGGACCAATGGCCTTGACCCATGTATTAACCCTAATTATGTGAATAAAATATAAAATAAGAAAGAGAGCTTCAGCAGCCGCCATAAGCAAGAGAAAACACAATAACATGTATATCGTTTGGCATCTGTGATTGATAACTGTTCCCGAAATCTTTCTCCATTTTTTTCCAAATTTTAGAATGTTTCACTCAGTTAGTTGGTCAATTAAATACAATTTCCTAGACTTTTAATTATCCCAATTTCTCTCTAAAATATATCACTTTTCTATTTGTGGAATTCATTATTTTGCACCGTTCTTGTTCACCCGCAAATCCGATTTGAGTAAAACCAATGCCAAGATGATTGTGTGAAAAGTGGTTATATTATGCAGTTATTGATTTTTTGACTCATTGTAAGTTTCCTTGACTGAATTTCGAAATTAGTTTTTAGAGTTTATTCTCATAATTTATTTTTTACATTTACCTATAAACTTTCAAGTTATATCGATTGAATGACAAATAGTCAAAAAAACAAAGGTTCTTTGCTCGTAGAATTGTATTCTTGAGTGAAAGTGTCGAAATAATGTATGGAGTGAGATATCATTTGATTTCATGAGTACAATATATTGTGAGATGAAAAGAAAAACAATATTTTCCAACGATTCATGTTGGGCTGGCTACGTATAGTAGTAGCCTTTGAGGGATAAATTAATTAATTTGCAAATGTGAAAATTGTGAGATTAAAATATCGAATATAAATATTTCTATTAAGTATGCGCATAGTTATATTTTGATTATTTATAACTATTTTCTATTTGTAGTTATTTATTTTATAAATAATTATCTTGAGATATTAATAATATTGTGTTTGATTTCTTTTATTTTTATATATTTGTTACGACAATGTGATTTTATATATATTTATTATGATTTAGTAATTAATATAAAATCATATTTATTTAATTTATAATTTCAAATATTCTCTAATGGTAGTATTTTATGTGAGTTTATAAAAAATAAATATAATTATAGTGATTATTTTGAATATGAGAGTTTTGGTTATTAATGTATTTTGAAAGATTAATTACTCTAATTATTTTACTTTATAAAATATTATTTTTGAAATATGAATAATATTTTAGTAATTAAATTATGTTGACAAAAACAAAATAGTTTTGGTAATTGTGAGTTTTATTTTAAAGGAGTAAAATGTGCAAAAGTAAAATATAATTAATAATAATAATAAAGAAGAAAATATAATTATATAACTCATTTATTCAAATATGTACAAGAATAGCACATCAGAGAAAACAAACATATAAAAAAAATTCATCATTAAATTAATCAATATACATTCTAAAATAATTTTAACACCAAATTACTTATTTGAAATCCTAATTTATTGACAAAATAGTTTTCTATAAAAATTAGGGTGTTACAATTCTACCCACCTTAAAAGAATTACGTCCCCAAAATTCAAGTTACTAAAGAATGTGATTTTACTTCACACTTAATCCTCTAAAAGAATTACATTATTCAAATCCTAGTTTGATCCTCAATACGCTTGCTTAATTTACGGTTCTTGTGGCTCTACTAAAGATCATGTAGTATAACTACAAAATTTTAAAATATCCTCCTATCATTAGAATTTAAACTTCTCTAATCAGTAATTGCTTACAAAGTCATGTTGGTTTTACATTTAGATTTTTGATGTTAACAAAAGTATTTTACGAAAACAATATATTTGAATTCAAAGAGTATGAAAGAAAATTCATGTTTTTGAAGAAAATCTAAAATAAGATTTGATTCAAATTTATAATTGAAGAAAATCTAAAATAAAAATTTAATTCAAATTTATAATTGAAGAAAATCTAAAATAAGATTTGATTCAAATTTATAATTGATGAAAATCAAAAATAACATTTGATTCATATTTATAATTGAAGAAAATCTTTGACCAACATTTGATGAAGATTTGATTCATATTTATAAGAATATTTGATCAACATTTGATAAAGATTTGGAGAAGCTTTTTATTTGAAGAGTTTACAAAGTCAACTTACACAAAATAGAAATAAAATCAATTTGAAGAATTTACAAAATCAATATACACAAAGTAGGAACATAATCCATCTGAAGAATTTACAAACTCAATCTGAACAAGATACAATTCAAAATTAAACAAGTATTATATTAAAGCTCAAATTTTCACTGTAAATAGACACTCAAGATTAAAGGAGAAAAGCTTCGAAAAGAAGAAAAGAGTAGAAGAAGTCAAGCTCAAAGTTCTCAATTCATTTTATAGTTCAAAGTGAGAAAGTTCAAGTTAGAAATATTTTCTAAGTGTTCTTTTCATAGAATGTGAGAGTTATTATTATTATCAGCTTTGTTAGAAGTAAGTACTCAAGTTCCAATCTTTTGTATTCAACCCAATAGTGGTTTAGTTCCTTCTTCAGTCTAGGGTTGTTAGGTTGTTTGGGAAGACTGGCTTGAAGGGTTATGTGCTTTGTAATTCAAGATTTTTGAATTAGTCGATTAAAGCCTTGTGAATGAGAGGACTGAATGTAGCCAAGTTAATGGTGAACTAGGATAAATCTTTGTGCAAATTATTTATGCTTTCATTGCTTGTTTCCTCTAAATTCGACTACTTATAGTCCAAGTATGTCACCTAAACTAAACTAATTTTTAATTATTTATAAATTATCAAAAATTTGTTAACTTTGACAAACACAATTCAACCCTCTTCTCGTTTTTGCACCTTCAAAGATCAAGTAGTATAACTACAAAATTTTAAACTTCTCTAATCAGTAATTGCTTACAACATTGATATTCTAACATTCTAGGACTTATTATTATTATTTACTTGAAATATAAGTCATGTTTACATGAGAGGATACAATCAATCTAATTTCTTTTTGTAGACACAAGTAATTTTCTCAATTATTCGACTACCAACTCCTTTAACATTCACCCAATTTATAATGTATATCTTTACCAAGTTCAGTCAGAGTGCAGTACAACTATCGAATCTATGCTTGATTTATACATATTCTCAATTCTCACAATCTCTAGTTATTCTACCTTGAGTTGGATCCCATAGAACCATGTTTGTAAAATATCCCAACAAAACTGTTGTCGTACTATTTGTAGCTAGTCTTAACTTCAGGTTTGTTTTGATTCTCCTTTATAAATAACTACATCTAAGGAATATAAAAAGAAGAAAAATAATCCATATGACACGAAATTGTACAAAATTAATAATCAACAAACATAATCATATTAAAGTAAGGAAACATTTTTACATAACATATCAGAGTTAAATTGGTATTTCACGTTGCATCCAATAAAATATACAAAATCATTGCGAATATTGAAATAGGAAAAACAATCACACCAATACTAATTAGTTGTATAATAACATATTATATTCAAAACTCAATCACAAAATACATCATAAGTCTTGCTTTAAAACCTCTACACATATTGTTCATTCTCGGTAAGACTTTCAAAATAGTTTTAGACTGCTACTAGAAACAATCGAGCATTATGAAAAAATATACTAATGTAAGGGATTAATCTCATTTAATTAAGTCGCTTAAAACGATATAAGAGACAACAATGTTTTTAGCCAATCAAAACAATATCAACAACTGCAAATAACAATAATAATAACGAGTTATTACCGTCTCTTTTATGAGGATGAGTCATCGGGGTAGCTAATATCTCTTACTCATGGAATCAATTACTCAAGGTAACCATAACTATAGTCATTTAAACTCAAACACAACTGATTGAAAGACTTCTTAAAATGTTTCAAGAGTGCAAATGCGGCGCCACAACTCTTACTCCTTACTTTAAGTTAAAAATTCACTTAAATACACATTTGCAATAAATTATTTGTAATTTACAAATAATTACTATAGTGATAAGAATCATAACAAGGCCCTAGAATCTAGAAACCAAAAACTAGTGTTATGCATATTACACTTCCCACCACCAAGGCACCAACCCATTTGTTTAAGAAATTATATCGAAAAAAAAAACCATTTTATCAATGAAAAATGAAAGGTTGATCACAATATTATAAAATTATGAATGGTGTTCTGAAGAATGCGATCACATTGTATGCATATGTTTTAAGTTCTTTTATTTATTTTTTTAACTAGGAGGATTTGCTAGTAGATGCAGGCATAGAAGACCTGGAGTTTCAGAAAATATAGTGGATTGAATTTCTACTATCATGAATATATAAGGATTGTCTGTAACTAGAAGTCAACGAAGCATTCTTGTGCAATAAGTTTTTATGGAAGTAATTGTCTCCTTACTCACAATTTACTGGAGTCCTGATTTAATCAGAAACAATAGCATTATTATCGCGTGCCAAAGATGGGTCATAGGAGCTCTTAAAGAATATATGAATTTATGATCAACAACAAACAAAATTTAGAGTCCAGTCTTTTTAAAGTGGATTAACAAGAATTTTATGTTAGAACTCTCACCTCATACCTCAATTTGACGCTTTCATCAGCAACTATCACATGTCGACAACCCGCAACGAACCAGTCCAAAAGCATGAATGAATTTGCAGAGTCAATGAAACATATGCTTGATAACTTATGAGAAACATAAAAATCAATTTTACATAATTAATAAAAATAATAGGCGATGAAACATATTCAAAATGTTGTGAAACTGGTTATTATAAAAGGTCTCACCGACGTGTTGGAGCGCCGAAAGGGTCCGATAAATACTTCATCGAAATACAAAAATGAGTAGTGCTTCTCGAAGGTTTCGACGAGAGGAATCCAAAAATTCTATCAATTTTTTAGGACGACGATCATGTTGGTTTGAATTCGACAACACAACTGCGACAAAGGTGAAAACCCATTTTTTGAAGTATAATGGTTGGCGATTGCATGTATATGTAAAGGAAGAGAAGTTTTGTGGAGTCTAAATATGATCTCATTTTTCGTTGGTGATAGTCGTGGTGGTCGAAATCTTGATCCAAAGGAAGATGTGTGATTTTTGACAAAGAGGAATAGGACGTTTCAATTTGCGATTCATGTTGGTAATGAGATCACAAATGTGGTCTTAATTTTGCACGACACTCATTATTATGGTTATGGTCAACAAGGAAAGAATGATAAGAACATGGTGGAGGCGGCGGCTTACGCGAAGAAGAAGACGGTTCTGTTCTAGGTTCTTCTTTTCTCTTTTTATTTCCCCTTTATTATTATTATTATTATTATTAATTAGATCTTACTATTGCATAGTAGCTTGATTCATAAAACACATTTTACTTATTTTATTTTTAATTTTCTATATTTTTAAACATAATTTAATTACTAAAATATTACTAATATTTTATAAAATAAATTAATCAATCTTTTAAAATACATTAATAATTAAGACTCTCATATTCAAAATAACCACTATAAAATATACTTAATTACTAAATAAAGAAAATCAAACACAATATTACTACTATCTCAAGATAATTATTTATAAAATAACTAACTAAAAGTAGAAATTAGTTGTAAATAATCGAAATATAACTATGTGGACAGTTAAAATCAGTGAAATGCTCAGGAAAATAACACATCAATTGTGTACGCGCATATTCACGCAAAATCGACTAATATCTTATTTTTAAAAATATTACATTAAAAACTATTAATTTTAGAAAAATATATAATATAATATAATATAATATAATATAATATAATATAATATAATATAATATAATATAATATAATATAATATAATATAATATAATATAATATAATATAATATAATATAATATAATATAATATAATATAATATAATATAATATAATATAATATAATATAATATAATATAATATAATATAATATAATATAATATAATATAATATAATATAATATAATATAATATAATATAATAGTTGTTATTTATATAACTCATTTAGTCAAATAAATATGTACAAGAATAGCATATCATAGAAAACACATATAAAGAAAATTAATGATAAAATTAATCAACATATATTCTAAAATAATTTTAACACCAAATTATTTATTTAAAATTCTAATTTATTAACAAAATAGTTTATTATAAAAATTGAAGTGCTACAAAAGGCAATACACATATCGCATCTGATGGTCTAGGAATTGACATTACTAGAATACTTTAGATATTTAAATTTGAAGATGACACATTTTCAAGAGGGAACTCTCTTTAACTAAATGGAAACAAGTAGTAACCTTAGAGACAAGATTAGGAAGTCACAAGCCCTAGATAGAGAGTTACAGGCTAAAAAGGATCAAAAGAGTTTTTCAAGGACATCCGATAGGACAATCTTGTTTCAAAACAAAATTTGTATCCCTAAGGCCAAGGAGTTAAAAAGAATAATATTAGAAGAAGCCCGAAATAGCCACTTGACCATTCACCCTAGAGACACCAAGATGTATAGGATATTAAGAAGAATTATTGGTGGCCAAGCATGAAGATTGAAGTGGCTACCTTTGTTGCCCAGTGTTGGACTTGTCAAAAGGTAAAAATAGAACATTAGAGGTCAGAAGGTCTACTGCAGCCTTTGGACTTGGCTAAATAGACATGGGATTCTATCTCCATGAATTTTGTTGTAGGATTACCCCATTCCCAATTAGGGTATTATTCCCTTTGGGTAATTTGTAGATAGATCGACTATGTCAGCCCACTTCTTGCCTATTAGGACAACTTATAACACGCTTAAACTAGCTAAATTAATTATTTAGGAGATATTAAGATTACATGGGGTACCTCATAGTATAATATTTTGGATAGAATTTTAGAAGTCTCTAGGGACTAGATTACACCTTAGTACTGCCTATCACCCCCCAGATTGATGGTCAAACTTAGAGGACCATTCAGACTTTGGAGGATATGTTCAAGGCTTGTATTCTAGAAGATTGTGGGAGCTAGGACACACACTTGCCTTTTGTGGAAATTTCTTATAATAACAGTTACCATGCCAGCAGAGGTATAACACCTTTTGAGGACTTGTAAGGAAGGAAATGTAGAAAATTAACACCTTTTGAGGCCTTGTTGGTATTGAAAGTGTGCTGAAAGTTAAGAAGCTTACCTCATGTTCTGTTGGGTCTTTGCAAATTTTGTAGAGAATAGGTCCTTTTGTGACACCCTAAACCCCCAAATAAGATATATAATATTTTATATCATATTTTTATAAAATTTGCAGTGGATAAATAAAAACTCTTTCAAATAAAAAGAAACTTTTATGAGTTATTTCAGATATCACATTTCTCAAAATAAAATGGAACACTTTGAAAAAAAAATCTCTTATAAAACAGTTCAATCTCCATAAACTTGATTTAAATATAATTTCTTAATTAAATTCCAAAAACTTACTAGTATCATCTATCAAAGTAGAGATTCTCCCAAATTTAAACTCCAAGACTCGTTATTTTGTAATAATTGCAATTTCGCATACGCAAGTCCAAGTCAGTCAAACACAAATAACGAAGGAGGTGAGTTTTGAAATCATGTTGATAGTGTAATATAAGTAAGAAGCACGCCCCCAAACAATCATAATAGTATGTATCATAACACAATGTCATATATCAAAATACTCAAGAAAAATAATATCAAATTATAATGTCAAAATCATTCAAGTAAAATCAATATATGATCATATCGTCACGTCATCCAAATGAGATTATTATCACTTTTGAAACACATTAATCACAACAAAACAATCACAAGAAAATGCAATATCATGCATGAGCTTAGACTCTACTTCACAATTTGGTACCATTATGGACGGACAATTCAAATTGGTCTTGTCCTCATAGATCCCCTCAACGCAACCCGAGACATATATATGCGACAACCGAGATAAACGTATGTTGCACGGTAGCTCTCGACAATTGGAGTACTACCTTCAAGTCACCTAGGACTTCCCCACCCGAATACCTCCAAGGTCTAACAATCTTGTCCTAAGGCTCAACAGTAGACCACCACAATCAAGTTCATTTAGTTGCACTTTCCCATAATCATTAGGCTTGTCAAGCCCTACCTATATGATGACAGAATAATCTCCACCTCATTCAGTTGCACTTCCCAACATCTATGTTCTCCCCTTGTTAGCCTAGACTACTCCATTAAGAGCATCATCTTAAGCTGAAGTTGGAATCATCACTATTTAATCAATCATGGAGTACTTCCATATTCTGATCACAATTTTATAACATCGTTAATCATACAAAATCATGATCATCATATTAAACCACTACAAATTGATAACATCACTATCGTCAATCAAAAATCATCATTATCGTTATCATCACATGATGTATATCATACAATACATCAACATTTTATTATCACATCACATAAATTGGTCTAATCAAACATATTCACAGAATTTCAATCGACATCCAACATTACAATAGTATCAAATACCACATAGTTATCAAAAATTAAGTCAATCAACACCTTATAAACTTTTCTATTTAACATTTTAATCTCACAATCCTCATATGCATATTAATTAATTTCCCTCTCAAAGGGCTACTGCCATACATAGCGAACCCCAAATGAATCGTTGGGAAATACAATTTTCCCGTTCATCTCACAATATATTATACTTATGAATTCAAACGCTCTCTCACCCCTTACCTTGTTTCGACGCTTTCACACACGAATACAATTCCACAAGTAAACAACATTTGTCTTTTTACTATTTGTCATTCAATCAATGTAACTCGATATTTTATGAGTGAACGTCAAAATAAATTATGAGAAAACACTATAATAATATAGCCAATTTTCATACGATTGTTTTGTCATTGGCTTCACTCAAATCAGACTTACAGTGAAGAGGAATGGTGCAAAATAACAAATTCCACAAACGGATAAGTCATATATTTTAGAGAAAATTTGGATGGTTAAAAATCTAGAAAAATGTGCTTAATTGAAATAAAAATGTGCTTAATTAAATATTGAATAAATGTGCTTAATTAAATAAATTATACAACGTAATAAAATCTAGCGAAAATGGATAAAAAAATTTAGAACACTAATTGATCGCCGCTAGTAGGCATATCAACATAATCCGCACCCACGGGTACCCACCCAAACCCGCTTGATTTGGGCGGAGAAAACCCACTTTGATTGAGCACGAGTGCGAGTATGGATTTTCCCTGAAATTAAAATTTGGGGACGGGGACGGAGACGTGTTTGGGGGTGGTGATATCCAACCCGCACCTGCACCCGATCCCGTTCTATAAGTAATACTAATATAATTCTTTTAAATATTGAATATACTTAATAGTTTTTTAAATATTAAAAATTATAATCTTATCTTTATAGAAAACATTTTTTTTGTTGTGTAATAACAATTATTTTATTATGTTAATTATAATAGATATGATTTTTACATTTATAATTATATATATTTATATATATATATATATATATATATATATATATATATTAATGGGTGTGGGTGCGGGTGCGGGTGGGAAAATCCGAACTCCGTTGCAGGCGGGAATGGGGACCTCAATTTTATACCCTCTAGGAAACTAGTAGAAGTGTGGGTTTTCTCTTATTAGTCGGGTGCGAGGATGGAGGATGCAAAATTTGTCCATGTCCCGTTGCCATGTCTACCGATGCTAGTTTTCTTCCTTTTCTATGTGTTGCCACCGATAGTTTTGTGGTCCTCCTTACTTTCTTATTATTTTCTTTCTTTTCCCTTTTCAATTAGTTTTGTTTATTATTATTCAATTAGGTTTTAACCTTCCATATGAACTAACCCATAAAACACATTTTACTTCTTCTTTTATATATTTCAAGATAATATTTTATAAGATAGAGTAATTAAATCTTTAAAATAAATTAATAATCAAAATTTTCATATTCCAAATAAACACTATAATAATACTTATTTTTCCAAATACTCAAATTAAAATATTACCATAATTAGAGAATAGTCAAAATTATAAAATAAATAAATATAACATCAAAACTTTATATTAATTACTAAATCATAATAAATATTTATAAAATCACAACGTCATAACAAGTATATAAAAATAAAGGAAATCAAACACAATATCACTACTATTTTGAGATAATTATTTATAAAATAAATAACTAAAAATATAAAATAGTTATAAATAATTGAAATATAATTACGTGCATACTTAATATCAGTCAAACGCACAAAAAAATATTATATTAATTTGATACATGTATATACACATAAAATCTTCTAAAATCCTATTCTTTAAAATATTACACTAAAATACTATTTAGAAAAATATATAAAATATAATATTTATTATTTAGATTACACGTGTAGTCCAATATGTATAAAAGTAGCACATCATCTAAAGCACTTATATAACGAAAACTAATCATGAAATTCATCAACATTCATATTTATTCATCAACA
This sequence comes from Cicer bijugum, assembly GCA_037974875.1. Classification (NCBI taxonomy): domain Eukaryota; kingdom Viridiplantae; phylum Streptophyta; class Magnoliopsida; order Fabales; family Fabaceae; genus Cicer; species Cicer bijugum. The sequence goes on along the minus strand of JBBPBT010001310.1, from coordinate 3,107,439 downwards.
GTGTACTTATTTATTTATTTTAAGCAAGCTACTTAGAAGTTCAAACATTCATATACTTAATTAAATGTTTAATTTAAGTACACATGCTTAACAATTCTTACCAAGATCAATGCTCTTTTTTTTTTTTTTTTATTGAACAAGTGTTATAATTTTTTTTAAAGATCTTGATTGTAGTAATTACTAATGGTTGACCATATTATTATTATTTTCTCCAAATGAGTCACTTTTTAAGTCTTAAAATGCAAGTCTCATTTACTTCAGTCAAAACAATCGATTTATTTCCAGCAATACAAGTACAAGTAAGTCTCTCTCTTACTCTCACTTAGGTATATTCAACTAGTCATCTCCCATAAATTGAGTTCATTCCAACTTGTAGTGGCTATCTTTACCATATTCTACAACCATTGAAACTTTGTCACGTTATGATAAATTCTAAAATCTCGTGGTTACTAGTTGTTTTATATCGAATCAAGTTTCATAAATATAATGTTTCTAAAATCTTTCAACAAAGCTAAAATTCAACTATTTTTGCAGGTCTTAACTTAATTACGGTATAAATTCTCATTTTCTTTTGTTGCACAACCATTTGCTTCAAACTTAAGAACATAACAACTTATGAGAATCATGGAGATCATGGGAACGAAAACAAAGTTAGGATTAACTTGTATCTTAAAGAAACACACTAAGAAGCACACATAAGAAATTGAAAAAGACACTATTAACTTATATATTGTGATTGTTACTCAATGAATAAAATTATGAATTCTACGATACAAGCATGTTTATGAAACTCAAAAAATAAAACAGAATATTAGCCTCATAGGGCATAAGTATATATATAACACTACAACATTTTTGCTTTATAACAACATTTTTTTTAAATGTTGCCAAAACACGAAAAAATGTTGCCAAAGAGAAAAGGCAACATTTTTCACGCGTCTCATATGCGAGCGTTGCCTATTACCTTTGGCAACATTTTTCTCGCACTTTTGGGCACACTATTTATAAATGTTGCCTAAACTATAAGAATAGGGAACAATTTTTGAAGGCGCCTAAGGCAACATTTATCAATTGTTGTCATATCTGACAACACTGGATAAATGTTGCCTTAAAACAACACACTGAGAACATTAATAAAATGTTGCTAGAGCTTATAGGCAACACTTTTAAACTGTAGTCATATATGTAAAATAAAAAATAAATTTTCATTTTTGTATTATTTTAATTCAAATCATAAATTAGACATTTTCCTCTTATTTTATAATAATAAATTATTGTGTATCTAATTAATTTAATTACATACAAATTGAACTAAAGAAAATATAATGCAAATTTAAATACAAATTATTAACAAATTTGTATTCCAATAAATGGTAGTAAACAAATTGTCTAACATAATTTAATAAAAATTATTAAAGTACTAGTCTAGCAAAATATATAGTTTGTTGAAGTTTTGTTACTTCAATCAATTACATGCCTAATAAAAAAAACATCTTCCCAAAAACCATAATCTAAAATCATCATCTAAATCATTCAAATGTATCTTCTTCGTATTTATCATCTACATTGTCATCTTCAAATTTGTCATTTATGTCATCCTCTTCAAATTCATCGCTTTCATCGTCAACTTGAAATGATTCACCATCATTTTCATTGATACCTTGGTGCATAATAAAATAAAAAGTAAACATATGATGAAAACTGAAACGCAAAATAGAAACAAATAACACTTGTAAAACAGAATCACGTAAAATGCAAACAAAATCAGAACCGCCAGTAGAAACTAAAAAATGCAAAACAGAACTTGACATAAACATAACCATTAACAACAAGCAAAATAGTGATGCACAAAAAAGCTAGCAAAACACACAAACAGAATTGCATGCAAAATAGAATCAGATATAGAACCAAGGACACTTGAGAATGGACAAGAGATATGTGTTGGCAAAATTAACAGCACTAAGGTATAGGTTGAAAACAAGGATAGTCATGTACCTTTAAATCTTTTCTTCCATTTAGTATCAATGGGTCTATTTTTAGGCATTTCTTTGATTATTTCTTGAACAATGTATCTGCCTTGAAAGTCTGCATCGCTTGAGTCATTTAGATATGATCGGCACTTGATAATGTTGTCAGTTCAAAATCAATTGATCTACTCCCATCCTGAAACCAAGTCCACAGTACTACAAAATAAAAAACAAATATACAAATAAAAACCAAGGATTCAATTAAGCCGTGTATTCCTCCTAAGTACTAAGGGTGCAACTGTAAGCTCAACATGATTATTATATTTCAAAAACATTCTAACCATATGAATTTTGAAAGAAAAAACAAATAAGACATGAGATTGAAAATTAACCCGTTCTCTATTGAGAAAGAACTCCTCCTCGTTAGATTCAACAGTAAGCAAATAGGCATCGTCTTCTAACCATCCCAACTCAACTTCCTGGACTGTATCTTTACCAAAGAATGCATATTGTGATGCATCAAAAACAGTACCTCCTGCATAACAAAAACTGCATCAAATACAGTTTACCAATTTCATAGTGCTACTTAACATGAAAAGTACATGTAACAATGTTGCACTTGCATATAGCAGAGAATTTCCATGTGACCATAATTCCACCAAACCAAAACAAAGGCTACATAAGCACAGAGAATTCCCATGTGACCATAATTCCACCAAACCAAAACAAAGGCTACATAAGCACAGAGAATTCCCATGTGACCATAATTCACGCCAAACCAAAACAAAAGCAACCTAAGCACACCACCAAGTATTAAAAATATATTTAACTGTTTCAAAGTTTATGAACAATAACTTTCAATTTGAAAAGCAAGAATACACCATTGGAAGTACAAACAAAGCATCTTTTACTCAGAAAATTTAGAAGATATTATTGCAAATAATATTATATAAAAAAGTATTGATAGAGGGAGAAAATACTACTAACCACTATTACTAAGCCGTATTTTGATCAGTTTTGTGGCCAAATGAAACTGTTCCAAATCATAAATAACAGTAACAAGCTCGTTGCACACAAATTAAAGATATAGCAATATTCAATTATAAAACACAATTTTCATCAACTAAAGCAGCCAATCACAGCATAAACACAAAGATTCCAACAAAACAACAATAATTCACACAGAAATAAGTTTTCCTTTAGCTATTTTACTCCAAAAAAAAAAGTTCTTCTTATGCTACTCTAAAAACCATACAATAACTTATACATTAAACTTAATTATGTGAATTCAATATAATAAACAAATAAACCACTCGAAATGCAAAAAGAACTAACAATAAAGCACTAAACAATGCAACAATTTACCTAAAAACTCAAATTAAATTACTGGCTAAAAAACCAGATCTATACGACCAAACTGAATCAAAGAACACAAAATCAAATACCCATTAAACACAAATGAATTGATTCTACGAATATGAAGCAAACCTGTGGGAATTACATCCCCCAATTGCCTAAGATCCCGAGTGTTAGAACCTCCATCAATATCACCCCCACCACCAAATCATCAACCATAAAAACGCTAAAGGATCAGAGATTCGAAGCGAAAAGAGAACCAATGTTAGATTTTAGGGTGGAAAAAAGAAGGAGGAAGAGAAAGAATGAAACGAAGTTAGAATAGGATGCCGTTGTCGTATCGAATGTTCTATTCGAATGAGGATGTCGCCGGCATTGCAGATTGTGAACATAGACGAAAATAAGAAGGAAGGAGATGAGTAGCATAAGGGTTTCTGTTTTTCCTGATGTTCATTCCCTTTCTTCTTTTTTTCTTTATTAAAGAGTTCTTCCCTTTCTTTTAACTAAAACTAAAGTAATAATAATAATAATAATAATAATAATAAGTTAATAAGTAAATTTTATTTTATAGTTTCTCTTATTTTTGTAAACTAAAATGATAATGCTTAGTAAAAATAATTTTATTTTGTTTATAAGTTAATAAATTTTTGTTTTAAATTTGAATAAAAAAATAATATTTAAAAATATATTTGAAATAATTCATCCCGCAAAAACACTCATCAATGTTAAAATTTTTAAGCAATATTTTAAAAATATAATTTTTTGTTCAAAGAAAGATAACAATTGAAAAATGTTCCTAAAAATAGTTAAGGGAACAATTCTCATATATTGCTAAAATGTTATACAGAGACATTTTAAAATTGTTCCCATAAATATTTTAGAGAATATTTATATGGTGTTGCAAGAATAGTGATAACAACAGATATAAAATGTTGCCTTATCTATTTTTAGACAACACTTTATACATGTTACTTAAAAAACTGTTGCTAGAGACAACAAATGTTGTAGTGTAATCAGACCAAAAGAAATGACTAGACAATTTTGCGGTATAACATTAAAAGCTTAATTTCAGTCAAAGATATTGCAATTGTTACAAATTACAAATTGCGGTATAACTTTAAAGGATGTACAAATTACAAGATCAAAGAGATGAAGATTTATTTCATTTGAGAAATAAGTTTGAGAGCTTGGTAGATTGAAAAGGATGGTATATGAGTACATGAGAAGCTCTATATATGCAGAGCTTGTGAAAATAAACAAGTTATCTACCTAGTAATAGCTTTGTAACCGACTAAGTTAGTTTTAACTAGCTCTATATTAACTTTTATATTCTAATAAAGGATGTGAGGTCTACACACTAATGAATTCATACAAAACAATTTCCAAACCCAGTCACGAAATTCTTCTTTATCTTCCATTTTATATACAAGAGTGACATACATAGTACAAATTTTGCTAGTAAGAACTTACATAAATAAAAAAAAAATTTGACTCAGAAAAATTCTTGAACAATTCAAAATGATTTAACATTAAAATTATATGTCAGATAATAATAATAATAATAATAATAATTAAAACTGAAACAAATTAAAAAATCAACACAACATATTTTAGAGTTAACAACCAATTAATATATAGATTTTGATTTGTATCGATCATTCAAAAGTTCCCAAAAGAAAAATAAAAATCATATAATTATAAATATCCATAAGCACATTGCTACTCAACTACTAGATTACATTATTTCTATTACGAGTTTCATATTTTGATTATCAAATATATATGTATGGAAATCTTAAAAGCTCGTAACGGTAGAGAAAGATTTAGCCATGAACAAATACAAAAATGATAACCAAAAATAAGTTTCTCCAATGTATTCATAAAAGCCCCTTGCAATAAGGCCACAATTCTTATTTATCTCATAGTTGACATAGACAACAACAATAGAGAAATTATGAACTGAAAAATATGGAAATAAACAACTATAACTTATTTTTCCACAAGCATATGTAATAAGTATTGTTGCAAATGAAATATAAGTGCAAACAGTATCTTTTTCTTGAGTCTTTTTATTCTAAAAGAATATCTTACAAATTGGTTTAGCTGGTGAGAATATAGATAGAACATATAATTCTATTGGGACAAAAGCCTGTCCCAAGACACATTTAAAGTCTAAGTTATTTAAACATTTATACACACAATTATTAGAAAGAAACAAATATTATACACCTACAATATATTGGTGCACTTCACTGATTAAATCACTTAGGAACCTTAATATATTTACTTAAACTATTAATTTCATCAACTTGCACATATCACAATTTATACATTATATTATATATTATAAAATAAATCTTAAATATCATACACGAATAAGACATGCTATTTTGTAATTAGGCAAGTTTACATAAGAAATGAACTTGGTTTTAAATTAATCAAAATGAAATTAACAAGTATTCATGACAATAATAATAATAATAACAATAATAATAATAATAATAATAATAATAATAATAATAATAAACCTGGTTTTACACAATTGTATACAAACACTTAAAACACAAAGGAGACACATTAGACACTTAACAAATATGGTCAAATTGGACCGATCTACTATGATACTACTAATGTGACACCCAAAATTAAAATTGAAATAGAAAGTAAAATGAACTAGTTTTAAAAGAGATTCAGAGCAGTCCCATAATAGAATATTAAATTTTTCTTTTAAAATATAAGTCTCAGGACGTATTTGCATAAAAATATTTGCATAAAAATTATCAATTAATTTTTTTTAATATTGGATATATTTGAGGTTTGTTAAACAAATATTTATGACATAAAAATATGTTCTAAACTTAAAGACAATTAACTTGTATCTCCAAATGAAACATGAAAAATAATACAATTGATTAATAGAGTTTACAAAACATAAATTAGTTCATAACTCAACAAAACACAACAAATTACTCTCACCCAATAACACTCATCAGAGCATGGATCACCAACCGATAATCTAAAATAGTTGCACTCTCGCAAGCTCCAAACACAATTAAACAAGTAAATTACAAATTAGTACTTACAAGGTTTTCATACAAAAAGTCATTTCTAATTAAACAAGTAAAAGTAAAATACATATTACAAGTCTTAATTCTCGGTATCACCTATTAGAGTGGAATTTCTCTCAAATTTGAATTTCAAGACTCATTAACTTATAATAACTGTAGTTTCACAAATGCATGGTCAAGTTAGTCAAACACAAACAACAAATGTAACACCCCAAATTTCATAATAAATTATTTTATTAATTAAATAGAATTTTAAATAATTAATTTAGTGTTAAAATTATTTTAAAATATATGTTGATTAATTTTAGAATTTATTTTCTTTAAATGTGGACTTTCTATGATGTACTAATTACATATTAGACTAAACGTGTGATATAAATAATAAATATTATATTCTTTGTTATGATATTATGATTATATATATATATATATATATATTTATTATAATTTAGTAATTAATATAAAGTTTAGATATATTTATTTGATTTATAATTTTTAATAATCTTTGATGGTAGTATTTTAATGTGAGTTATGAAAAGATAAAATAAGATAATATAAAGGAAAAGAAAGACCGAGCCTTCTTCTTCTTCTTCTTCTTCTTCTTCTTCTTCTTCTTCTTCTTCTTCTTCTTCTTCTTCTTCTTCTTCTTCTTCTTCTTCTTCTTCTTCTTCTTCTTCTTCTTCTTCTTCTTCTTCTTCTTCTTCGTATCTACCCTCGCCGCCGTTCCTATTTCTTCTCTATGTCCTCTCTCCAATTATGATCGTTATAGTGGGTGTTGTGCAAAATCAAAATCATATTCGTGATCGTTGTGACCTCCTCTTTCATTCTCAGCTTGAATCGCAAGTTGAAAAGTCTTATTTCTCTTTGTCAAAAATCAAACCTTCACCTTTTGATCAAGATTCCGGGCACCATGGCTATCACCAACGAAAACCAAGACCATATTTGGACTCCACGGAACACCCTCTTTCTTACCTATGCTCGAAGTCGCCAACCGTTACATTTTTAAAAAAATGGGTTTCCACCATTGTTGCGGCTGTTTTCTTGAATTTCGGACAACGCGTTCATCATCTTGAAAAACTGATATCGTTTTTTAATTCCTCTCGTCGAAACCTTCAAGAAGCACTACTCGTTTGTCTGTTTCAGGGAAGTTGAAGTCGGACCCTGTCGGTGCTCCAACACGTCGCCATGTTTCATTGACTCTGTAAATTCATCGATGCTTTTGGAGTAGTTCGTTGCATGTTGTCGACATCTCTGGTTGTTGAAAATCAATATGGTCCTTATATCTTATGAAAGCGTCAAATTCAGGTACGGGGTGAGAGAGAGTTCAAATTCATGAGTGTAAATTAAGTGAGATGAACGGGAAAACCAGATTTCCCATAATTCATTCGGGACTTGCTGCGTAAGGCTGAAGTCCTTTGAGTAATAATTGACTAATGAGAAAACTTGAATTTGGTGAGATTAAAATACGAGTTAGAAACTGTTACAGGGTCTTGTTTGATTTAAATTTTGAAAATTGTGTGGTAGTTGAATTATTGTAGAATTGTGTATTTGATGTATTCTATGTTTTGTTTATATCTACCTGAATATTATTATATGATATAAAATATGATGAATTGTTATTAATTCAATTTCAATTGGAGTAGTGTGTGTGAATGATTTGGTATTATTATATGTGAGTGAAAATTATCTATTGTTGGAGTTTGTGTATTATGATGATAAATGTTGACTGTGATATATGACTATGAAAATATGCATTGATGATTACTAGTTGAATTATCATGTTACCACTTTGTTGAATATCACGAAATGCATATTGAATTGTGATGAATTCGACCCGTGCCAATGATGGTTCTCTTAATGGAGTGAGTAACCTAGGCCAACGAGGGGAGAACATAGATGTTGATAATTTTTCAAGTGGAGATTATTTGGTCATCATATAGGTAGGGCCTGACAAGCCTAGTGATTCTGGAGAAGTACAATTGAATGAGCCTGATCGTGGCGGTCTACTGTTGAGCCTTAGGGCAAGGTTGTTAGACCTTGGTGGTATTCGGGTGGGGAACTCCTAGGTGACTTGGAGGTAACACTCCAAATGTCGGGAGCTACCATGCAACACACTTTTACCTCGACTGTCGCATATATGTGTCTTGGGTTGAGTTGAGGGGATCTATGAGGACACGGCCAAATTGAATTGTCCATCCACTTGTGTGGTGACCTAGTATCAAGCCTCCTAACCAAGTACTTCAGAGTTAGAATGGTACCAAAGAAAGAGGAGGAGTCTAGAGTATAAGAGCATGCATAACATTACTTGATTTGTGTGTTTACTTACTTGATGTTATGGATTATATTAATATTTTACCTTGATTATTCTTGTTGATTGTGAATTGAAATGAAATGGTGTTTAATAAATTTTACGAGTTCTTTTCAGTTATTTTATACTATTACATGTTTTCGAAGCTCACCCCTCGTTGCTTGTGTTTGGCGCTTGCGCGAGCGTAGTCATTTCAGGTTATTGGTTGATGATCCACGCTCTGATAGGTGATACTGGGTGGGAGTAATCTATCGTACTCTGTTGAGTTGTGAATTAATTTAGATTTTTGTAAATTCGATCGATCAATTGTGTTATTTTCATCTTTTATTCGAACGTAGAAATTAATTGTCTTTAAGTTTAGAACGTGTTTTTACGTTAAAAAATTTTTATTTAATAAGCCTCAACTATATTCGACAATAAAGGATTTTTAATTGAAAATTAAGATTGCAAGCATTTAGTATAAGTGTGAATATGACGTCTTGAACTTTATAGTTTAAATGAAAATTTTTATACTCAATTTTGGAACTATTGCGAATTTCTTTCAAAACTAGTACATTTTACTTTTTATTTCAATTTGGGTTTAGGGTGTCACAACAAAGGTGGTCAGTTTCGAAATCATGTTGATAATGTAATATAAGTAAGAAGAAAATCCAATTAATCATAAATAAATCGTATCATTACACAAACATTCTTCAAGAAAAAATATCACTTTATAAAGTCAAAACCAACAAAGGAAAATCAATACATTTCACTATAACATCAAATCATATAAGAGAAATTATTATCGTACATGATACCTATTAATCACAGCAAAAAAAATCACAAGAAATGATATGATTCTAGCTCTGAGGTACTTGGTTAGGAGGGTTGATACTATGCCACCATCCCGGTGGACGGACATTTCAAATTGACTTTGTCCTCATAGATTCCCTAAACACAACCCGAGACACATAAATGCCACAATCGAGGTAAATGTGTGTTGTATGATAACTCCCGACATTTGCAATGCTACCTCCAAGACACCTAGGAATTTCCCACCTGAATACCTCCAAGGTCTAACCATCTTGCCTTAAGACTCAAAAACAGATCGTCGGTAGGGTCTGACATCAACTTCACGAAAAATGAAAATTAGTAATGCTTCTTGAAGGTTTCACAAGAGGAATCCATAAATAATACCAGTTTTTTTTAGACAACAAACATGGTGATTGGTATCAGCAAAAAACAACTCACTCATGGTAAGAAACGTAAATATTTCTGATGAAATAGAGCCACAATCAATAAAACTGTCGCCAAAAATGGATTTGGTGGTTGATTTTGTATGGGATAGAGGTTGGGATCTATTCAAATGAAAAATAATTGGTGAGAGTGAATTTAAGAGAAAAATGGTTTTGTGCGATTGGGCTGCCATTTTAGTCTGATTTTCGTTTTTTATTTTTTTTAGTTGTAGAAGAAGGGGTACATATAGCAGATGTACAGGTACAAGAGTAAAACTGTAAGACACAACACATGGTAGTCAAGTCTAACGCAACAATAGAGGTGTAATGAGCAACTTGCACGTGTAGGAAAGAAAAGTCGAACAAGTAGTAGCCCAAATTAATATGCAAAAGTAGAAAATAGGGGTGTCCAAAATTTATTTTCTGGTATTTTTAAAAGCCTTAATAAATAAATAATTTATTTTACTTTTCTAGAAATTTTTTTCTAAGATACTCATTTTAACATAATATTATTTATCCCTAACATAGATAAATTTAATTTTTACCAAAACTCTCATTCAAAATAATAACTATATATAAGTAGTACTATAAAAGAAATTTAAAATAATTACATAAAAATACATCATCTTTATAGAATAGTCGAAAGGATAAAATAAATAAATATAACATCAACTCTTTATATTAATTACTAAAACATAATAAATACGTATAAAATCCTCATAACATAAAAACTATATAAAAATAAAGGAAATCAAACACAATATTACTACTATCCCAAGATAATTTTTTATGAAATAAATAACTCAAAATACAAATTTGTTATAAATAATTGAAATATCACTACATAGTCAAATGCATAGGAAAAATATTACATTAATTAGGTAACCACATATACACGTAAAATCAAATAAAATTTTATTCTTCAAAATAT
>JBBPBT010001310.1:3082773-3093775 GCA_037974875.1 Cicer bijugum | reverse complement strand
AATTACTTAAAAATGTATTTTTGATTATTAAAGTACAAGTGTGATCTTATATGTTTTAAAAATATATGCGACTTATTTTATTTTTATTGTATTTAAAAACGAGATTTATTTTAGTTGTTTTTGTTTAGACGTGATTTATTGAAAAGTAAATTATGGAAAAACTTTAAACTCTTAAGGATTTTTTGGTGCTAAATGATTAGTGATACATTTTATAATAATTTAAGTCTAGAAATCAATTTTTAGTATGATGTGTAACCTTTAAAGTGGTTTATGTACTACCTTATTCAATTTAGTTTGGTAGCTTGTTGTATCTTCTAGTTCATAATTATTTATCTTATCTGCTAATTGGAAATATCTGTTTTAGTTTGTTGTAACTTTTAAGTGATGAGTATTAACTCAAAAAAATATTATCATAAATTTGAAATTGTTGGACTACTATAAGAATATATTATGAGTTCAGAATTAGTGTTTGACTTGTTAAATAAATGTATAATTAGTTTAGAATTTGATTAACCAAGTTAGTGGTGACCCATAATAAATTACTTATGTCATTTTATTTTTACACTCCTTTATTTTGTTATTACTTCTACTCCAAGTAAATCATCAAGTCTTAACCATTTTAATCAAATAATAAAAAAGTTTATAAACTTAGTCAAACACAATTCAACCCCTTTTTCTCATGTTTGCACCTTCATCACCATGGGGAGCCTCTATGCTATTCGTTACATTACGCCAAAATGACCATTTTATAGTGTGCCTTTTACAATGTTTTTTTACTAAAAGCGCTGTTGTAGGTCATATAAGATCATAATGTTTAGAACACTTTTGTTGAAAGCGTTTTTATAGGATCACATAGCGCTATCACATAATATTTGCAACACTCTCACATTATGTTTACAGCACTTTTATAGCGTTTTGTATATATGCGCTATAAAATATAGGCCTTTTAGAGTGCTTTGTATATAAGCGCTATAAAATGGTGCACTTTGGATAAAAATCATTCCCTTTAAATAAATAAAAACATATTTAATACGCTCTCTCCCTAACTCTACAAACCCTATTCTCCTCTATTGTGGGAACTCTCCTCTACTATGCGTTATCTTCTCGCTAAACTCTCCTTTACTACTCCTCTATTATGTGCCAATTTCTACTAAGTGATTGTTGTCTCAGGTACTGTATTTATTAATTTGTTGTTGTCACTAAAACAGATAAATCATATAAAATGTTTCCTGATAGTAAATGGCATAACCTTGATAAATCATATAAATTGTTACCTAATAAATCATATAAAATCTGTTTTTTATTTTTAAATCTGTTTTGATTTGAAATCAGACTTGTATGCATAACCTTGGACCTTGGTTTTCATTTTCAAATATTATAATATATATATATATATATATACTATAGATTGAAATAATGTTATCAGTAGCTTATCATTTGTGTAAAATTGAATTCATATAGGTCATATAAAATGGACCAGAAATTGAATTCAAAAGAGTATGAAAATGGAGTGAAGAAGTTTGTTGAGTTTGCAGTGAAGAATGCCAAATACCCAAATCGAATAATTTTTCTTTGTTTAAAATGTTGGACCGAAAAACACATTATCCTAAAATATTTGAGAGTTTGTTGAGTGATGTAGAGAAACTATTATAAAATGGTTGTACTAAATTCACAAGACTGTCGGTGATATTAAAGTTGTACAACTTAAAAGAGTTTAATGGATGGTATGATAAAAGCTTCACATAATTATTAAAACTCCTAAAAGATATGTTGTCAAATGATAATGAACTTCTCAGTCGAACCTACGAGACTAAATGAATTTTGTGCTCTATTGGCATGAGTTACGAAAGGATTCATGCTTGTCCTAACGATTGCATTTTATTTCGAAACAAATATGAATTACTAAAGGCGTGTCTGAAATGCAATGTCTCTCAATATAAGAAGAAAAAATCTACTCCAACAAAAGTCATGTGGAATTTTCCTATAATACCAAGATTTAGGCGCATTTATCGCGATAAAAAATATTCAAAAACACTTGACATGGCATGCAGATGAAAGAATTAGAGATGGAAAGTTTCGACACCCTGCAAATTCTCCACAATGGGCAAAACTTGATCACGAGTATCTTGATTTCAAGAGCAAGTCAAGAAATCTACGACTTGTACTTTCTACTAATGGAATGAATTCACATGGTCTTCAAAGCATCTCACATGGAACATGGCTTGTGATTTTGTTGATTTGTACCCACCTCCACGGTTATGTATGAAGCTCAAGTTTATGATGTTGTCTCTGTTAATTTAGGCACAATTAATGATTTTCCAACATACAATAATTTATCAAGAGATACCATTAAAGGTCAGTGTGCATGTCCTATATGTGAAGAGAGTGCAAATTGGATGCAGTTGAAACATTTTTAGAAGAACTTATTTATTGGACAACGTAGATTTTTACCTTTTAGTCATGAGTACCGTGGGTGGAGAAATGTATTCAATGGAAAATTAGAGGAAGATATTGCTCCTTTAGCACCGACTGTATATCTAATATTTGAAAAAGTACAAGGTGTGACCGATAAATTTAGAAAAACTTTTGCAGGAGATCTTGTCAAAATTGGGTGGAAGAAAAAGTCAATTATCTTTTAATTATCATATTGGAAGTCATTGTATATAAGACATTTTCTCAATGTGATGCATATTGAAAAAAATTTATTTGATAGTCTTATTGGTACATTACTCAATGTTCTAGGAAAGTCTAAGGATGACATCAATGCATGATTGGACTTGGTCGATATGGGAATAAGAAATAGTAAAGAAAGAAAATCGCACATATCTACCCTCCAGCCGCTCCTACACTATCCAGAAAGGAAAAAGTTGTTTTATGTAAATGTCAACACAAAGTTAAAGTTCCAAAATGATACTCTTCTAACATTAAAAATGTAGTTTGTATGAAAAACCTCAAGTTAAAAGGTTTGAAGACCCATGATTGTCATGCTCTAATAGAGCATTTGCTACCAATAGGTATACATTCTTTTTTACCTGAAAAATATTCGATGAGCCATAACTAAATTATGGTTCTTCTTCAGGGAAATTTGTAGTAAACTGATCGATCCTCAGAAATTACCAACATTGCATAGGGAAATTGTTGTTATTTTGTGCGAGCTTGAAATGTATTTCCCACCCTCGTTTTTTGTTATAGTGGTTCACCTTACCTTTCATCTTGTTAAGGAGACACAAATTTGTGGGCCACCTTATATGAGATAGATGTATCCGATAGAACGATATATAGAAATGTTAAAAGGGTACGTAAAAAGTTGATGTCAACTAGAAGGTTGTATTGTTGAACGATACATTGTAGAAGAAACTGTTGAATTTTGTATTGAATATCTATCCAATGTTGAATCCATAGGGCTTCCCATGTCTCATCATTCAGGAAGAATAACAGGATAAGGGATAATTGGAGAAAGAGTAATGACAATATCAAGGACAGAATGGGAGCAGGCACACTTGTATGTTCTGCACAATGATGATGAGGTTCAACCGTATGTTACAATACACATGGATCAGTTATCTAGTTTGAACATGAATAGGAATTAAAATGGGATAACACGATAGCACAATCGATGTTTTATAACATGGCTAAAAAATAATATTAACTCAAAGTTTGATATAGACCCCGATTCAATTTCACAGAGATTGAGGTGGCTAGTAAATGGTTCGAGTTTACATGTCTTTTCTTATACCAATTATGTAATTAACAGCTACACATTTTATATCAAAAAAAAAAGATGATCAAACCACTATGCAAAATAGCGGAGTCATAAAGATGAGCATTTTATTTTAGGGTTGCAAGCTCAACAAGTGTTTTATGTCTTTGATCTTGCATATGATAAATGGCCCATTGTCCTATTGACCAATAAAATAAGCGATAATAACAATAACCATGAAGATGTTGGTAATGATCTTTTCTTTGCGAAATCACAACCACGTGAAATTGATTCAACTGATGATGATTTATATCTTAAAGATGATCTTAAAGTATAGTGTTTTATATAAGCCATGTAATATGAAGTCATCATGTAATTTATACTAAGTTCATGTAATTTAAGTGTTTGACCTGCCAGAACTGAGCATTTTAGCATTTAGCTTGAATTGTATTTGATTTTCTGCTTATACTGATTTTCTGATTATATTGAACTTGAACTTGAAAAAACTAAGTTTGACTGGTAATTTTCCTTGAACTTGAATTGATCCCAATCTGAATTGATCCCAATATGAACTGATCATGTAATTTAGCATTTAGCATTGATATATAGGTATTTAACTAATTATTTGGAAGAAAAAAAAAATCTAAATATAGGTATTTTACAGAAACATAAATGAAATTAATTAAGGATTTAACATTGATATATAGGTATTTAACTAATTATTTAGCATTTTATAGAAACGAAACTGAAATTGTAATTTAGCATATTTAACTTGAATTGAACTGAACATAGACTTGTAATTTTACAGTGCTTTTTTCCATAAGTAATGTATAAGCTATTAAAAATTAAGTTACAAATCATTTACATAACTTTTTGTCCATAAGCATTGTAAAAGGCTTTTAAAAATCCTCATATACAATGTTTTTAATCATTTACATCGCTTTTTGTCCATAAGTATTGTAAAATGCTCATATAGTGCCTTTTATACAATCTTTAAAAGCACTTTTTATATAGTTTTTTAAAGCGCTTGTTGTGGAAGTGTAACACCCCCATTTTTTATAAGTGATAGTGTATTTTTTTTTTCAAAACAAAATCATAAAACAAAGAAATAAATAAGGAAAATACATTTGGATAAATGTTTAAGTCATAACACAACGACAATTAAGTCAATATAATTTACAGTTTTTGAAATATGAATCCAAAGTATTTACACATCAAAAAGTGGAACATGGAACCCATCGAAAATAAACTATCATTCTGACAATATTAGTATAGGTACAGTCTTCCAATTTAAAATAAACACAATCTAAAAGAAAGACATCTAGTTCCTATACGTCAACCTAATCTGATCATTCTACAAAAAACTATACATCCTGAGTGATCTTCACGTGCCCCGCAAGATCCTCCTAACGTAGCTCCAGTCAGGTGTTACCAACTACATCCCCATCCACAGGGTACGAAGCGGTAGGATTATCCTGGCTCTCATCTGAGGGCAAAGCCCAGATTTTCGCAATAGTTGTAAAGGGTCACCAACCGAAATTAACAATTAACACATAACATTTAAGTTTTTAAATGCACAAAATAACCTTTCAACTTAGCATGCAGCTTAAAAAGGTTTTCCATATGCTAAACGTTCATATAATACTTACCAAGTAAAAATGAAATCAAAATAGGGTTTTAATCAATCAAGTAATGAATCAACTGACCAATCAATTGATCAATCAACTGAGCAATCGATTGTCTGACTCAGAATAAAAGTTTTAACTAAGCAAATCGATTGGGAAATCGATTTCTAAAAGGTTTTTAGTGAAACCTGTATTCTGGGTTTAAATCAATCGATTGGACAATCGATTTGGAAATCGATTTTGATAAATAGATGAGCTCCTGTAACATGCCAAATTGATTGGCAAATCGATTTTGATAAATAGTTGAGCCCCTATAACATGCCAAATCGATTGGAAAATCGATTTTGATAAATAACTGAGCCCCTGTAACATGCCAAATCGATTGGCTAATTGATTTTGATAAATAACTGAGCCCCTGTAACATGCCTAATCGATTGGCAAATCGATTTATTCAACATATTTCAAGATTTGAGAAAACAAGAAACGTACTAATCGATTAGGCAGTCGATTAAGCTGGTATTACATTTTAACAGAATCGATTGGGAAATCGATTTGTCTGAAGTTATTCTAAACTACATAAACTAAATCAAATCCCAATTACACACAATTCCAAAACATAACACTTAGCAATTACAATACAATCACCACGACATCTTGAGTTTCGAAATAGTTTTGCAATCAATCACACTTACACACAATTCCAAAACATCCACACTTGGCAATTATAACACAATTACCACGACAACTTAAGTTCAACACTTAATCATAATCTTGAACCAAACACGACTCGTGTGCCAAGCACCCTAATGCAATGCGTATATGCCAAAATGCATGGACTCGGAATTCCAAACCAAAACTCACCTCGAATGGCCGTAAATCATAATTGTACCACCTATCACAGGCCAAAGTACTAAATTACCGAGGTGCCACCTATCACGGGTCAACACAATTTACTAAAAAGCGTAAATCGTAAACGTACTGCCTATCATAGACCAGTACTGTTTACCGAGGTGCCACCTATCACGGGTCAGTACGATTTACCAAAAACGTAAATCGTAAATGTACCGCCTATCACAGGCCAAAGTACTATTTACCGAGGTGCCACCTATCACGGGTCAACATGATTTACCAAAAATGAAATGCATAAGCATACTCTGACTCTATCCATGACAATCGTTAAGTAAACGTAGATATTAAGAGATTCCCCATTCTTAATACTCATTTAACTCTAACGATTTTCACTACAAACATTAAGTAAACAAATATATTAAAAGATTCCTCATTTTTAATACTCATTTAACTCTAACAATTTTCACGACAATCATTAAGTAAACGTAGATATTAAGAGATTCCCCATTCTTAATACTCATTTAACTCTGACGATTTTCACTGCAAACATTAAGTAAACAGAGATATTAAAAGATTCCTCATTTTTAATACTCGTTTGACTCTAATGGTTTTCAAATTCCCCATAGAGAATACTCAGACACATTCTCTAATTCAATTCACAATTCACACCAAATCACATCAGTTCATCTTTCTACAAAATCCACACAAACCTATCTCAAAATTTATAAGTATTAATTATGAACATGTCAAATACGACAAACACAAATCATCACAACCCACCACTCAAACACATCAAATTTCATTTCCTCAAAATCATACATAAATGAGTTAAATTCATTTTCCACGAAACACTCATCAATATCACCAAATCCCAACATTAGAATTTCATCCATAAAAGTATTAAATTCATTTTCTCTAAATCAACACTTCAACCCTAAAAAAATTCTTTTCCAGACAACCACATATAAGTCCCTAAATGCAAACTAAAAGTTTGGAAGGAGCCCTTAACTTAACGATAGCTTTAACGTGCGATTGCGGTACCACGAGTAAATCCGGTAAAATCTCCGCTCGTGACGTCGCTTCTAAAGTTAGTTCACTAGCACCGTAGCGTGGTGGTGAGCAAATTTCCCTTCTATCTCTTTGCGAAATGAAGCTTAGATCTAGATGAAACGTGGTAGATTGTGTTTGACGGTTTTAAAATCCCTAACACTGTTTTTCTTCGTTTTCGAATCAACGAGGAAGTATGAAGATGAGAAATCCTTGTCTTTCTCACCCACCAAGCCTTGGGTTCCTTTTCTTGAAGCAAAAGAAAGCAATGAAAGTAAAAGAGGAAGGAGAAGAATGAGAGCTTCGCGAGGCAGGGGGGAGGAAGAAAACGAAATTTTTTTCTTTTTCTTTTCATTTCTTCCTTTTTCCTTTCTTTCTATTTCATTTTCTTTCCTTTCTATTTCCTTCTTTTTTCTCTCCAAACAAATATATATAACTATATACATTAATTATAACTTAATAAATATCTCAAAATATCTAGATATTTATTAGAATTACCATTTCACGCATAACCTCTCCAAACCACTTTTAGTTAAAAATATCTACTATCGTCGCAACTCAATTGACAGATACAATTTTCAGCAACCCGAGATATTTTGAACAAATTTGCCCATCATTATATTCTTCGTAAACCTAAAAAAATTATTCTTCGACAAATAATTTTAATCCAATTTCCAAAAATATATTTTTGGCATTTAACTCACTAAATACCGAAAACTGGGCTAAAAGCCTAAGCAATTTAACACCAAATACTCTAAAATTGTATAATTTAGGATTTAAAATTAAGGGTCTTACAGGAAGCGTTGTAATAGGTTAAGTCATTTAAAGCTCTTTTTGGACAAGTGTTGTCAAACGGTCTTTAAGTAAATTGATAACAAGAAACCGTTTCATTTTCCTCTTCATTACGTACTCTCCATACCAACTTGACAGTATAAAACCTCCTCATTTTCCTTTTCATTATGTACTCTCCATCTTCGTTACTCTCCATATAAACCCTACTGCCATCTTCTCCCTCGTGTGAACCTTCTTCACTATTATCTCTAGAACCCTCTCAATATGTGTTTATGCACCCTCTTCTCATTGTTCCTACTTAAGCGAAGTTGTAACCCTAAACTCAGTGATTGTTGTTGTCAGGTATTGTATTTATTAATTTGTTATTGTAATTAAACTGCATGTTGAACTTACACTGCTACTTAGACAACTGCATGTTGAACCTGTTGAAGTTATACTGAACTTGTAATTATATTGTATCAAATGTGTAGATAAGTGGATTCTAAGAATGATTTAGAATGTCATAATGATGAAGTTGTCAATACTAAGAGTTAAGAAAACAAAGTTAAACATGGGGCAACTATGATGCAAAAGGTCATCAAAGCAAGAAGTAATGAAATTAAATTTATTAGCATTTGTGTTTTATTCATATTCATAGCGTATTTTTTTACACAATTGTTATTTTTTATATAGAGTATAAGTACGGAAAATCGCGAGATAGCAAAAATTCCAATGCATCCATACAAAAAATTGTGTAATGGGTATGCATGTTTAGAGCAAAAAATTGTAAGTAAACATCACTTTTATATAATGTGGTAGATTATAAACTATAGTTTCTAACTAATATTTTTTTTAAGTCTAACGAACAATTTCAAGAGACAAAATCTGATTAGCCATTAGGTCATCTTATTTTATGGAAGGAGGCTTGTTTGAATAAAGATGGAATAATTGATAAGAAAATGTTCAACAAGTGATAGAACAATGTGTAAGTATATTATCACTTTAATATTTTTTCAATATTGTATTTTAAAAATGATATTGAACTTATCTTTTTAATCATATATGTATTTTAGGAGAATCTAGGACAATGGTCTGAAAATCTAGAAGAGAATAAACAAGTTGGTTGTAAGGACATACTTGGTAAGTTATTTAATGTTCTTGAATATTCTGGCCGTGTGAGGGGTAAAGGATCTGGCGTAACTCCAAAAAGCTATTTTTCACATGAGAAGCACACAAATCCATCTAATAAGGAAGTACTAGATAAGCTGAAAATCCTAACATAACAAGTTGCATTTTTGGTGAAAACAAAAAAGGAAAAACAACATCCAGAGTGTAAACGTGAAATACAAATAAATAGTGAAAATGCTAGTTGCAATATTGGTCGTAAAAGTCTTCCAGATGTACTTAATTACTTAATGAAATAAGAAATTCATTCAAACTAATTATTTCACATACTTATGTATTAACCATTGATTTATGGTGTCTCATCTTGAGTGTTATATTTATCCTCCCCTACTCATCGCATCATACTCTGATCCTTGTCGACCATGGTAAAGTTTCACTTGTTATTACTTTTGAACCATTGGCACCATTGCCTATACGCGACAATGATAGAGATATGAAGTTTTCAGGAGAAACAATAGGTAGTTATGTGGCATGGTCCAAAACTCTTGTTGCATAGATACGGTATGTTTAATTGCTATGTATGTTTAATTGTATGATAATGATTGATTATGTTTAATTGCTGATTTTTCCACTGTTAAATTTAAATTCACATTTATTTATATTCTTACAAAGTCTAAAGAGAAAGATAAGAAGATTCCCCAAAACGAGCCAGTCACTTCACCAGAAAAGGTTTGACATATACATCAATTGTATATGAAATGATTAACTTACTATAATAACTAACAAACTGGTCAACCTTATTTTTTCAAATTCAAGCAAAACCTATCACACCATAAATCTACCTAAAATCAATCGCACCTTAAATGCAGGTTTGCGGTAAAAATAAATCTGGAAAAATTCAAAAATTAGATCGTTGAAAATCAGTTGATGCTCCTAAAATAAGTCATCTATGCTTTTATCGATTTGGGTCATGTATTGACATACAAGCAAAAATGAATATGGACAACAATGATTCGTGTATCATACACATGGAGAAAGGTATTTTCGGAGATGAGTATGAAAAATTACTTGATAAAAAGCAAACATATGAACTTCTCAATCATAAGGAGTTGAGTGATATTGTCATCAGCGTATACATTAGGTAGTGTAAAATACTTTATTTAAGATAAAAATTACTTTTAATTGCATCACTGTCATATTTATTGGTAATTATTCTAATTTGATATTTTCATTGAAGGTTTTATATGAAAAGTTGGTGTGCATGCACAAATTGACATATAGATTTTCATTCTTATCTCCCCATAAGCTATCCATGGTTAAGCTTGATCCAGTTAATGTACAAAAATATGTTGTTGATATACTCTTGGAAAAACAAAGAAAAGGATAAGTTGTTTCTTGCGCCGTATAATTCAGTGTAATTAGATATTCTTTATCTATACCTTTTTTCATTTATAATACTTCATCAGTTGTGTAAACAAAGTTGCCAACCAATTTTTTTTTGTTGTAGGAAATATTGGGTGATATTCATTTATCTCTTACATATATAAATAATGTGATTGGTAATTTAATAATAATCACATTTATTTGATAGTACTTTACAAGTTTTCTGCGTTCAAATGCGTGCTACAGTGTCAAATCATAAGTCAAACAACATCACATGGATTTCAATAAAAGTCTGAAATTTTTGTTATAGAACCTAATTATATGCCTTTAAAATTTCATTTAAATCAATGTATAAATATTTATTGGTGTACATGTGTTATTTTATAGTGCTCTCGCCAAACTAATAACATAGATTGTGGATACTATACATTGTAATTCATAAAGGAGATTGTTGATATGAATCAAAATATAATCCCATAAATGGTACGTTATTTTCATATAT
>JBBPBT010001310.1:3068755-3082514 GCA_037974875.1 Cicer bijugum | reverse complement strand
ATATATATATATATATATATATATTCGATTCTAACTTATTTATGTTCAAATATTATATTGCATAGTACTTTGACAATTCTAATTCAACATATTTTGAAAGTGATCTAATTGAAATAAAGGAAGACAAGAGTCAATATGTGATCGAACTGAAAGTTATGTATTTTTGTGTGAACTAATCATTATTTTAATTAGTTTATTTTATTTTTTGTTACAATAGAGTAAAATAAGAATTTATTGGGAAATTGGTTGCTGGAAATTGCTGGAAATTGACATGCAGGAAATTGTTGGAAAATTGACATGCTTGAAATTGGTTAAATTGCTAATATTTATTTATTTACTAGCATGATAATTATGTTGTGCATATGCAACTGATATTGTGAATATGTAATTGTTTTGAATACGATATTGTTGATGTGAATATGTACTAAATATAGTACTGATGTAATTGAAGTTGTTGATGTTAATAAATAGTATTGATGTAATTAAACTTGTTGATGTGAATATGTTTGAATTAAAAAATTGCAATTGTGTTAATATATGTTTGATGAATATGATTTTCGAAAAAAATTGTAAACTCATTAAAAGACGGTGCTATTTTAAAAAAAATGTCAAATAAAGACATATTTATACAAACCAGCATTTTACATTGCTTTTTATAATAGATTTACAAAGCTTTTGAAAAAAACATTGTAAAATTATTATAAGAATGCACCTATTACAACGTTTTGTTGAAAAAAGCGTTGTAAAAATAGTCTAATAGAAGTATTTTACAATGTTTTATAGAATAAATTTACAACGCTTTTTAAAATGTACCTATTATAGTGCTTGTTTGAAAAAAGCGTTGTAAAACTAGTATAAGAATGCACTTATTACAACACTTTTCTAAAAAAAACTTTGTAAAACTAGTATAACACGTGCACTATATATGCATCTATTACGACACTTTTTTTAAAAAAAATAGTGTAAAATAAGTGTAAGAGAAGCGTTGAGCACTATATATTATAGCGTTTTTTTATTTTAAATAGCGATCTTGTATCTTTTAACAGCCCTAGATACTACAGCGTTGTAAACATCTTTAAAAAAACGCTGTAAATTGTTGTTTTTATGTAGTGTTAAGAAGAAGTATGTGGGATGAGGGAGGCTTTGTATGGATTGCTGGTAACTGAACAAAGTACCATTAAGAACGAACACCCATTGCGAAGAATATATTACCTTTTGGATCAACCGAAGGGGGAGGGGGAAGCTACCAGTCAAAGACCCCCATAAAACATCCCAAAATTGTATTGAAAATAATGCTAAATAACGATTTGTTGCTAAACTTAGTAAGTGTGAATAATGGATGTCAGAAGTGAAATTTTTAAATCATGCAACTTCCAACGAAAAGGTAGGAGTAAATCCCTCCAAAGTAGTAGAGGCAATAATTTTTACACTGGTATTTTAATGTACTAGTACCCTAACTTGTTGGGAACTATATTTAGTTTTGTGTTAAATCTTAGTATACAAACCAGTGGTCAGTCGACTGCCATCAAAGACACGACAATCTTGACTAGTAAAGTATTCTCAATATCTCGAATAAATATAAAAAATACAAAATAAATATATATATTTCATTGATACATAAAATAAGATTCTTTTATTAAAAATTTAAATGAGACACTCATAAAATATTAACGACTTGTCATTCGTGAGAGAGCACGGATTCTTATTAGATAAAATGAAAACATTAAAATATTCTTTAATTTCATACATTTAAAGGCAACTAGAAATAAAATAAAAAAATTGTGGGTGCTTTGAGTGACGCATTTTGGTATTCTATAAATGTCATGTTTAAATTTTAAACAAAACAAAATCTCTTTTTTTTTTTCAATGAAAAACATTTTTAAGAAAGGGTAATATTAATTTTGTTGAAAGCTTTTTCTTTTCTCACATCGATAATTGATTAAATTTATTAACAATTGAAACCATATTATATTTTGGAAACCATAATCGATTGTCATATATTCCACAAATTTAATATTGTTATAACTACAATATGACTAAAACCAACGTACATGAAAGATAAACTTTTTATAACTACCATTTAAATAAAACCAACGTTGATGAAAGATAAACTTGTTATAACTACGATATAAATAAAAGTAACCTACATGAAAGATTAAAACTTGTTATAACTACTATATAAATAAAATTAATATACATGAAAGATTAAAACACTTTAATTAAATCAAATATTTTTAATTAAAATAAATATGTGTATTCTTTTGAAATATTAATGTATTGACTAGAAATTAAATTGATTTTTTATTAATTATATAAAAACACTTTTAACATAATAAAAAATATATCCAGCAGAAACCAACATATAGTGGGAAAGCTGAACAGCAGCCACATAGTGCTATAGTAGGAAAGATGAACCAGCCGCACTTGGAGGACAAAAATAGAAAATTGGCATCAGTGATCAATAACTGTTCCAGAAAACTTTCTCCATTTTCTTACAAATTTGAGTATGTTGTTTCTTATATTTAGTTAGTCAATTAAACATAATTTTCCAGATTTTTAACAACCACAATTTCTCTATAAAATACCCGACTTCTCCGTTTGTAGAATTCTTTATTTTGCATCGTTCTCCTTCACCGTAAGTCCGATTTGAGTGAAACCAATGCCAAAACGACAGTGTGAAAAATGGCTATATTATCCACTGATTGGTTTTCTGATTTATGGTAATTTTCTTTGACCGATTTTCGAATTTAGTTTTTAGAATATCTACTCATAATTTATTTTTGACGTTTACCCATAAATTGCCGAGTTAGATCGATTGAAGGACAAAGAGTCAAAGAACAAACACGGTTTAATTTCGCTGTGATATTATTGTGATATTTGTTGGGCAAAGAGTTAAATGTTGGGCATTTGAAATTATTGTGATATTTGATTTAATTTCGTTAAATGTATGGCATTTGATATTATCGTGCTATTTGATTTTGTATTGTTAAATGTGTGATATTTGATATTATTGTGATATTGGATGTCGAATGAATTTTATGTATATTTTGATTAGACATGTTTAGGTGATATGATAATAAAAGGTGGATGCATTTTGATAAGTTTTATGTGATTATGAGGATGTATAATTAATAATAATGATGTTGTAAATTTGTGATAAATCTATGTAATGATGTATGATTGATGAGATTCATGAGATTGATGTTATAAGATTGTGATGAGTATATGTGATGATGTGTGATTAACGATAGTGATATATATTGTGATGAGAATATTGTAATTCCAATTTGTGTTTGAGATAAAGGTCTTAATGGAGTACCATAGGTCAACGAGGGGAGAAAATAAATATTGAGAATTTATGAAGTGGAGATTATTTTGTCATCATATATGTAGGGTCTGACAAGCCTAGTGATTCCGGGAAAGTATAACTAAATGAGCCTGATCGTGGCGGTCTGTTGTCGAGCCTTAAGGCAAGATTGATAGACCTTGGAGGTATTCTGGTGGGGAATTCCTAGGTGACTTGGAGGTAGCACTCCAAATGTCGGGAGCTACCACGCAACACACTTTTACCTCGATTGTCTCGGGTTGAGTTGAGGGAATCTATGAGGACAGGGCCAATTTGAATTGTTCGTCCATCGGGATAGTGGCATAGTATCAAGCCTCCTAACCAAATACTTCAGAGTTAGGATGATACCACATTGTGAAGTAGAGTCTAAGCTCATGCTTTGCATTGCATTTTATTGTAATTGTTTTGTTGTTATTAATATGTATCGTGTGTGGTGATAATTTCTCTTAGGTAATTTGATGTTACTGAGAAATCTATTGATTTTCCTTTAGTGATTTTGACATTTGAATGTGATATTTTCTTGATGGAATATTTGTGTAATGATACAGTCTATTATGATTGTTTGTGTGTTCTTATTACTTGTATTATACTGTCATCATGATTTCGAAACTCACCTCCTTCGTTGTTTGTGTTTGACTGACTGGGCCCAGCGTTTGTGAAATCGCAGTTATTACAAGTTAATGAGTCTTGAAGTTCATGTTTGGGAGGAACCCCACTATGATAGGTGATACTGGGAATAAGGGTTTTTATTTTTATTTTTGGGAAATGTGATATCTTAAATTAAATATAAAGTTTTTATTTTCTTGGAAATATATTTTTTATTTATCCGCTACAAATTTTATAGGAATATGATATAAATTATTATATATATATATATATATATATATATATATATATATATTATTTTGGGATTTAGGGTGTCACATTAGTGGTATCAGAGCAAGTCTGTCCAATCAGGTCGAGTGGGTCAAATGTCGATTCTGTGTTACGAATATCAGTCGTGTCAATTGTGTTTTCTTGTGTAATAATTATTTTTACTATGATGTTTTTCCGTTATATAATTGTGTTAAGGGTTATATGCTTTTGTATTATTATACATATTTTCGAGATTACTAATTAACTGTTTATTATTTTCTTACTCTAATTGTGTTATGGATTCGAAATTCCTACCTAAATGAGTAATTAAACCATGAAATTACTTGTTAAGATTTGAGTTACCTTTAATTGTTGACAATATTATGTTAGTTACTTGTTGCGTATTGCTTGTCTATTGAACTATAATTTTTGCACTCATGTTTTATGTGAATAGTTGGAAATAATAATTTTGATTGACCAGCTGTATGTTTCAAGTTATTAATCTCATTAACGTAATCTTAGTTATCAAATATCATAACTCACCAGTTAGTTGTTTTAAAGTTCCATTTTCACCCTTAATCAATTTAAAATATTTAGTCTTGATATGAATCTATTTAAAGTGTTTGATCTAATAACTAATTGATTGAAACAATGATTTTTGTATGAATTATATGTTTAAAAGTTTAAGTATTGACTTTTACTAGTTACAAATTATTATTATTTTGTTCAAACTCAAGTTAGAAAAAAAAAAGATGTTTCGTTCTAAACTTTGAGTTAGATAGGAAATATGCCATTTACGTTTAAAGTTTTAATTTTGACTAAAAATTTCTTATTTTTATTTTTATGTTGACTTGGGTTAAAAAAAAATCGATTTTAAATCGTGAATGTTAACTTTAAAGCACCTGAAAGTGTTGATGGTTGTATCTAGATGAGTAGAGTTTTGATATTTGCAGTATGTTTTAAATCGTTTTTATTTTTTGTTTTAAAGCACTTGAAATTTACAGTATGTTTTACTATGTCTTGTTTTTAAGAAAATTGAAAGGAGTTGTTGTTATCTTGGTTTAGGGGGCTAGTGTGAATATTGAATCGTAAGGGTGTTGGGATATTTATTTAAAATGATTGGTTTTCTGATTATGATATTATGAACTCATTAGAGTTTGACTCAATGTTAAAGTTTTAGAGTTTAAGAACTTTTCAGTGATTTACAATAGTATTAATGATAAAATGTCTACTAATTAAGGAAGAGAAGGAAAAAGAAGGAAAAAAAACAAAGTTTTTTGAAAAAATCTTCTCAATAGTGAAATTCTTTTGGAAAAATTATCTAAATTTTTGATTCTATAATTGATGTATTTTACAAGTAGATTTTTCTTTTTTTGTTCTATGAATTAACATAACAAAATGGTATGCATTAGATTGGTATGTGTACAGTGCATCATGTAGATTAATATGTGTAGAGTGCATCATGTAAATTGGTATGAGTATAGAAACTATAATTTATTTTATCAATTTTTTTTATTAATTATAAAATTGCAATTTTTATTTGTGACTCAATTTTTAAGATTAGAACAAAACTCCAAAATCTTTAAAATTGATGATGTGTTATGTTTTGGACCAATTTTGTGGCTTGATAGAAATTGAGGGATGTATCTATAAGCATGTTGAGTAGTTAGTGTGACAGGAGGCTACTATTTTGTAGATTTATGAATTAGGTAATTCATTATGATTATCATATGTCTTATGTTTGGTGTCATGTGCACTACTTTAATGTATATAAATATACAATTTTTTTTATGTTTGATAAAATAAGAAAATAAATTGGAACAATTTTTGAAGTGTTAATTAATTGTAAAATTTCCTATCTATTTATATATATAGTTTAAGTTTTACTTCCAAATATGAGTTGAAAATAATAATTTTTACAGTGATTAACTATTTAAAAATGTGTTTTTGATGATTAAAGTACGAATGAATTTTTAGAAATCATATAGATTTTAAAAATATTTGTGATTTATTTTATTTGTATTGTATTTAGAAACGTGATTTATTTTAGTTGTTTTATTTAGACTTGAATTATTGAAAAATAATTTAAAGGAAAAATTGGAATTCTCAATTATTTTATTTTTTTGGGTGATAAATGGTTAGTGATATTTTTTTAATAATAATTTAAGTCAAGAAATCAATTTTTAGAATGATGTGTAACCTTGAAAGTGGTTTGGTAATGTGTTGTATCTTCTAGTAAATAATTATTTATCTTATCTTCTACTTGGAAAATCCATATATGCTTCCATTTGTTGTAATTTTTAAGTGATGGTTAATTCAAAAAAAAAAATTAATCGTGATCAATTTGGAGCAATTAGACCTCTATGAGAATATGTTTCATTTTTAGAATCATCGTTCAAGTTATGAGATGAACGTAAAATCTTGGTGTTAATTTTTTGGATTAATTATTTGAATGTGTATATGATTATGTAAATATTAAATTGTTCGTGTTTCAAGTGTTCTAATTGTTGGGAATTGGTGTATAGAATTAGAGTAGTGAAGAGCATCTAAATGTTAAATAGTTTTATATTCGTTCAATTGAATTATTGGTTATAACATATTGATGTTAGTGGCCTTTCTTTTGTTGGTGTAACTAGTAGTAAATTACAAATAAATTATTGTGAATGTGTAATTAATTGAATATTTAACTTGAAGTAAGAAGTAGGAGTTGTGGCGCCGCCTTCGCACTCCTGAACCACGTTAAAGATACTTTTAATTATTATTATTTGAATTTGAATGATTGCAGTTATAGTTTCTTAAGTAGTTGGCTATATGAGTAAGAGGGATTAGCTACCCCGATGACTCATCGTCAATAAAAGAGTAACTCATTATTTTGTTAGAAGTACCTTTTAATTTTATTTTTAAATAATAAAAGAAAAACATGTTCATTCCTTATATCAATTGAATGAATTTAATTATTAAATATATGTTATTGAGAAATAGTATCTCTATCATTACTTTTTTTTTCCTTGTTTATATATAATATGTTTTCATAGAGTACTTGATTGTAATTCTATTATAGTGTTATTAAGTTGTTAGATGTGTTTTATACTTTAAAAGGTTAATCTCTTTGTTAGACCTAAGTTAAATTTGTTAAATGTTTCGTGATATGATTTAGACTTTATTTTAAGGAGTAAAACTAGTAATATTTGGTTTGAAAGAAATAGTTGAAATTGACAACGTGTACTTGGAATGTGTTTCATTTAACCAAACTAAATGTGTGACACCCTAAATCCCAAAATAATATATATAATAATTTATATCATATTCCTATAAAATTTGCAGCGGATAAATAGAATTATATTTTCAAGAAAATAAAATCATTTGTAACTAATTTAGGATATCACGTTTCTCAAAGTACACATGCACCAATTCAAATTTTATTACTCAAATAAAACAATTTAATCTCAATAAACTTGATTTAAGTATAATTACTTGATTTAATTCTAAAAACTTACTAGTACTTCTAAGGTTTTCATACAAAAATTTGATTCAAATTAAATAAGTAAAATACAAATTAAAACCCTTAGTCCCGGTATCACCTATCAGAGCGGGGTTCCTCCCAAACTTGAACTTCAAGACTCATTAACCTGTAATAACTGGGATTTTGCAAACGCAGGGCGCAGCCAGTCAAACACAAACAACGAAGAAGGTGAGTTTTGAAATCATGTTAATAGTATAATATGAGTAAGAAGAACACGCAAACAATCTTAATAGAACCGTATCATAATCACTTTACGATATATCAAAATATTTCATTAAATAGTATCATACTATAACATCAAACTCACTTAAGTAAAATAATTATCTCATTATAATATGCATCAGATCATCTAATTATTATTACCTTTGAAACACATCAATCACAACAAAACAATCACAAGGAAATGCTATGCTATGCCTGAGCTTAGACTCTATTTCACAATATGGTACCATTCTAACTCTGAAGTACTTGGTTAGGAGGCCATGATACTATGCCACCATCCCGGTGGACGGACAATTCAAATTGGCCATGTCCTCATAGATTCCCTCAACTCAACGTGAGACACATATACGCGACAGTCGAGGTAAACGTGCGTTGTGCGGTAGCTCCTGACATTTGGAGTGCTACCTCCAAGTCACCTAGGAATTCCCCACCCGAATACCTCCAAGCTCTAACAATCTTGCCTTAAGGCTCGACAACAGACCGCCACGATCAGGCTCATTCAGTTGTACTTCCCCAGAATCACTAGGCTTGTCAGGCCCTACCTATATGATGACAAAATAATTTCCACTTCACAAATTCATAATATTTATTTTCTCCCCTTGTTGGTATACGATATCCCATTAAAACCGTCATCTCAAACACAAATTGAAATCACCATTATTTCATCAACTATGGGGTTAATTCAATATTCTCATCACGGTTTAGCACATCACTATCATCATCATCACATAAACTCATCACAAATTTATGGCATCACTATCATCAATCAAACATTATCACATAAACTTATCACAAATTTATAACATCACAATTATTAATAGTACATCTTCATCATAACATAAAATTATCACAACACATCCTTATTTTGTTATCACTTCACATAACTCATCTAATTACACATATATATAAATTTAATTCGACATCCAATATCACATTAATATCAATATCACACATTCAAATAAATTAAATCAATCAACACCCTACAAATATTATATTCTATATTTTAATCTCACAATTTTCATATTTGCACATTAATTAATTTATCCCTCAAAGGGCTACGGCCATACGTAGCTAGCCCCGGATGAATCGTTGGGAAATACGGTTTTCCCGTTCATCTCCCAATATATTATACTCATGAATTCAAACGCTCTCTCACCCCTTACCTTATTTCGATGCTTTCACCTATGAATATGGTTCAATGCCCAAAAAGTCTTTGCTCTTTGACTCTTTGTCCTTCAACTGGTCTAACTCGACAGTTTATGGGTAAACGTCAAAAATAAATTATGAGGGGATATTCTAAAAACTAAATTTGAAAATCGGCCAAAGTAAATTACCATAAATCAGAAAAGCAATCAGTGGATAATATAGCCACTTTTCACACGGTCGTTTTGGCGTTGGTTTCACTCAAATCGGACTTACGGTGAAGGAGAACGATGCAAAATAACAAATCATATAAACGAATAAGTCGGGTATTTTAGAGAGAAATTGGGGTTTTTAAAAATCTGGAAAATTATGTTTAATTGACGAGTTAAATGAATGAAATAACATACTCAAATTTGGGCGAAAATGGAGAAAGTTTTCTGGAACATCACCGGTGTCAAACGATAGGATTATTGTTGTGTTTGCTCTTTGGTTTTACGGCTGCCCTTCCAACTCCCTTCCCTTCTTTGATTTGTTTTATTTTATTAACAATTAGGGTTCATAGAGTCAAACCCATTGGTCTCTTCATTTATATTATACTATTATTATTTTTATTTTGTTAAAATAAACTAATAATTATTTAATCTCTTTTTTAATATTCCTCCAAACACCATTTAGTTTTCCAAACATTACTAATATTTTATAAATTAGAGTAATTAAAATAATCAATATATAAAAACATATTACTAATGACTGAAACTTTCACATACAAAATAATCTCTACAATTATATTTATTTCTCAGAATATTCATATTATAATAATACCATCATGTTATAAAATAGTTAAAAGTATAAAATAAATAAATAAATATAACAATAATATTTTATGTTAATTACTAAATCATAATATATATATATAATCACAACATAAAAACAAAGAAAATCAAACACAATATTACTACGATCTCAATATAATTATTTATAGAATAAATAATTAAAATAAGATATATTTAAAAATAATTAAAATAAGAGATACTTAAAAATGATTAAAATATAAATATGTACACACTTAACATTAGTCAAACATATAAGAAAATATCATATTAATTACCAACTCACATATACACTTAAAATCATATAAAATCTTGTTCTTTAAAATATTACACTAAAATACTTTTATTTTTATAAATATATATAAAATAATAAAGTAAAATATTTTACTCATTAAATATAATATCTATCAAACCAGCACATCATAGAAAACATTCCTATAACGAAAATTACTCACAAAATTAATCAATATATATTCTAAAATAATTTTAAAATCAAATTAATTATTTAAAATCCTATTTAATTAATAATATAGTTTATTATCAAATTTAGGGTGTTACAAAATGAACTACGTTATTATTGACAAAATCTATATGTTATGTTTTATATGTAAATTATAGTGAATAACTCTATGGTATTTTATTTCATAATTGAATAATAAATGTTATACGTGTTAATTGATTTATTTTGTCATGTTAGTCTATCATGCTATGTTAGTTGAATTTTATATGATGTGCTTAATGGTAGATTCAATGTCTTAAATATGGTTATAGACTAAATTTGAATCTTGAGGATGATAAGATGAATATTAGTTCACTCACCGAAAATTTCGAGGACGAAATTCTTTAACAAAGGGATAATTGTAACACCCCAAATTTTATAATAAATTATTTTATTAATTAAATAGCATTTTAAATAATTAATTTGATGACTAATATTATTTTAGAATATATGTTGATAAATTTCGTGGCTAATTTTCGTTATATGGATGCTTTCTATGATGTGCTAGTTTGATACATGTTATATTACATGAGCGACATAAATAATACATATTATATTTTATTATTTGATATATTTAAAAAAAAAATAGTATTTTAGTGTAATATATAGTTTAAAGAAAAAGATTTTATGCGATTTTACGTGTATATACGTATACCCAATTAATATAATACTTTTATGTGTGCTTGACTGATGTTAAGTATACACATAGTTATATTTCAATTATTTATAACTATTTTCTATTTTTAGTTACTTTTTATAAACAATTATCTTGATATTTTGTTTGATTTCGTTTATTTTTAAATACTTGTTATGATATTGTGATTATATATATATATTTATTATGATTTAGTAATTAATATAAAATATTGATGTAATATTTATGTTTATTATATTTTTGACTATTTTCTAATATGATGGTATAATTATAATGTGAGTATTTTGAGAAATAAGTATAATTGTAAAGATTATTTTGAATGTGAGAGTTTTGATTATTAGTAATATGTTTTTTTTATATTGATTATTTTAATTACTCTAATTTATAAATTATTAGTAGTAATTGGAAAATTGGAGGAATATTTAAAAGGAGATTAAACAATTATTAATTTTATTTTAGCAAAATAAAAATAATAATAGTAATAATAATAAAAATAGGTTAAATGGGTTAGATTAATAATAACTAATATATATATATAAAAGATCAAATATAACCCAAATTTGTTAAAATATAAAAGCTGAACAGCTGCCACATAGTGCTATAGTGGGAAAGATGAACCAGCCGCACTTGGAGGAAAAAAATAGAAAATTGGCATCGGTGATCGATAGTTGTTCCGGAAAACTTTATCAATTTTCTTTCCAATTTGAGTATGTTGTTTCTTATATTTAGTTAGTCAATTAAACATAATTTTCCAGATTTTTAACAACCTCAATTTCTCTATAAAATACTCGACTTCTCCATTTGTAGAATTCATTA
This sequence comes from Cicer bijugum, assembly GCA_037974875.1. Lineage (NCBI taxonomy): Eukaryota > Viridiplantae > Streptophyta > Magnoliopsida > Fabales > Fabaceae > Cicer > Cicer bijugum. The sequence continues at coordinate 3,070,625 of JBBPBT010001310.1, read as the reverse complement.
TTTTGCATCGTTCTCCTTCACTGTAAGTCCGATTTGAGTGAAACCAACGCCAAAAAGACCGTGTGAAAAGTGGCTATATTATCCACTAATTGGTTTTCTGATTTATGGTAATTTTCTTTGACCGGTTTTCGAATTTGGTTTTTACAATATCTCCTCATAATTTATTTTTGACGTTTACCATAAATTGTCAAGTTAGATCGATTGAAGGACAAAGAGTCAAAGAACAAACACTGTTTGGGCGTCGAATCGTATTCATAGGTGAAAGCGTCGAAATAAGGTAAGGGGTGAGAGAGCGTTTGAATTCATGAGTATAATATATTGTGAGATGAACGGGAAAACCATATTTCCCAACGATTCAACTGAGGCTCACTACGTACGGCAGTAGCCTTTTGAGTGATAAATTAATTAATATGCGAAATGGAAATTGTGAGATTAAAATATGAAATAGAAATACTTATAATGTGTTGATTGGTTTGTTAAATGTGTGATATTTAATATTATTGTGATATTTGATTTTGTTTCGTTAAATGTTGGGCATTTGATATTATTGTGATATTTGATTTAATTTCGTTAAATGTGTGACATTTGATATTATCGTGCTATTTGATTTATTATTGTTAAATGTCTGATATTTGATATTATTGTGATATTAGATGTCGAATGAATTTTATGTATATTTTGATTAGACATGTTTAGGCGATATGATAATAAAAGGTGGATGCATTTTGATAAGTTTTATGTGACTATGAGGATGTTTTATTTTGATTAGACACTTTTACCTCGAATGTCATGTATATGTGTCTCGGGTTGAGTTGAGAGGATCTATGAGGACAGGGCCAATTTGAATTGTTCGTCCACTGGGATGGTGGCATAGTATTAAGCTTCCTAACCAAGTACATCAGAATTAGAATGGTACCACATTGTGAAGTAGAGTCTAAGCTCATGCATAGCATTGCATTTTATTGTAATTATTTTGTTGTTATTAATATTTATCGTGTGTCGTGATAATTTCTCTTAAGCAATTTGATGTTACAGTGAAATCTATTGATTTTCCTTTAGTGATTTTGACATTTGAATGTGATATTTTCTTGATGGAACATTTGTGTAATGATACAATCCTATTATGATTGTTTGCGTGTTCTTCTTACTTGTATTATACAGTCATCATGATTTCGAAACTCACCTCCTTCGTTGTTTGTGATTGACTGACTGGGCCTTGCGTTTGCAAAATCGCAGTTATTATAGGTTAATGAGTCTTGAAGTTCATGTTTGGGAGGAACCCCGCTCTGATAGGTGTTATTGGGAATAAGGGTTTTTATTTTTATTTTTGGGAAACGTGATATCCTAAATTAAATATAAAGTTTTTATTTTCTTGGAAATATATTTTTTATTTATCCACTGCAAATTTTATAGGAATATAATATAAATTATTATATATAATATTTTGGGAGTTAGGGTGTCACATATTGCATACAAAAATTCATAACAAATATTTTCATAATTAAATAAATATAAAAAATCATGAGACAAATATTTATTATTGATACATAAAAATATAAATAACAAATATTAAAATAACATGTGATAAATTTTTATAACCCATGTATCAAAACAAAAATAACAAATATTTATTAATAATAAATATAAAAAAAATCATAGAACAAATATTCGCTACAAATACATAGAAAAACACATGATAAAACCAACTTACATGAAAGATAAATTTGTTATAACTGTCATAAATGCAAGAAAGATAAACTTCTTATAACTATAATATAACTATATTTGTACTGTATTTTTTATTTATCAATGGTAAATATTTGTTCTTTAAATTTTTATATTTATCATTTACAAATATTTGTAGCATTTT
>JBBPBT010001310.1:3008598-3068571 GCA_037974875.1 Cicer bijugum | reverse complement strand
TTTATACATCAGTTATAACAATATTTTTTTTATATTTATCAATAACAAATATTTGTGCTACTTTATTTTGTGCATTAATTTTAAAAATATTATTTTATATTTATTAATGACAAATATTTATGTCGTAATTATAATATTTATTTAACTGAAAAATATTATTCTCGTATCAATAAAAAATATTTACAAATATGACCTTTGTAGTTTTTTTTTAGCAAATCACTTCATTTTCTCTATTCTTAACTTTAAAAAAAATCATGTAAGAAAAAACCACTCATTGTTTTGTTCAAAAACAAAATTTTCTTTAAAAATATTGGATTTTTGGTAGTTAATTTTTTATAGGGTAGTTATATTTATCTTATATTATAAGTAGTTATTTCTTCTTTTGATTAGTTATGACTTTTTTATATTGATAGTTTATTGTAATTTGTAACTCTTAAAATTTGACAATAATTAAAAATAAAAGGGTAATATTAGTTTTTTTTATAAATATTTTTTTTTCTTATACTGATAGTTGATTAAAAGCATTAACAATTGAAACTAGTTTCTATTCTAAAAACTATAATCAATTGGTCATATGAATTTGTTATTGTTATAATTATGGATGAGAATAGGCTAAATCGTCCGTCAGGGGTCTATGGTCTGGCCTACTTATGGTTTTATCTAGTCTGGCCTATTTAATAAAAAGGCTAGGCTCGGACTGTTTTTAAAGCATATTTATTTAAATAGGTCAGACTCAGGTGTATAAAAAACTCTATTAGACCTGACATGTTGGCCTATACATATTTTATTATTTTTTATTATTATATTATTAATATTATTTTCTATTTTAAATTTTATGAATTAGACAATCACTCAGTAATCATTCCATATTTCAGTAAACGTTCCATATTTGGTAACAACTCTATATTTGGTAGTCGTTCTATATTAGGTAGTTGTTCAATTAGTCAATCAATAGTCAATCCATATTTGTTTAAGAGATAACAATGGGTGTGTTTGTTTCAAAAAAAAAATTATTATTTGAAACCAAAAATTATGTTTCAGGGTTTAAAGAATGTTTGTTGCATATTTTTTTTTTTTAAATTATTGTTAGAAAAATTATTTTTTGTTTAGTATATATAAATATGTACATTGATATTGGTTTGTGGAGAGCATCATATGGTATTAGTAGAGCATTTAAATTTTTTAATGTGAATAAGGCTTTTAAATAGGCTTCCAGGTTAGGTCTTGCTTTTAAAAAGTCAAGTTAGACCGAAAAAAAAGCCTATGATAGGCCAGAGGCTAGGCTTAGGCCTAAAAACTAAATCGTAGGCCAGACTCATGTCTTTTAAAGTCTGGCCTCACTTATTCCAACCCCTAGTTATAACTACAATATAAACAAAATCGGCATATATGAAAGATAAACTTGTTCTAACTTTGATATAAATAAAACCAACGTACAGGAAAGGTTAAAAGTTCTTCAATTAAATCAAATATTTTAACCTAATTAATAAATATTAAAACATGTAGCATAAGTATTTATAAATAATACATAGAAAATACGACAAAGAATATTTGTAAGTGATATACATAAAAAAATTATTATAAAAATATTTTTCATTGATACATAAGAAATAAGAGACAAATATTTGTAAATGATAAATATTAAAAAGTAATATGACTAATATATTCATTGTCACATAATACAAAAAAAAATATTTATTATGAATGTTATTTACTAAAATTACCTCGTGATTTTTTTATTAGTGTTCTATATATTAAAAAACAGCCAAAAAACCAAATATATATACCAACTAACAAAACTTCCTGGTATATGAGTAGTTAAGAGGCTAACCAATACAAAGCAACCAATCCCAAGAATTAAAAATAACTAATAACAATAATAAATAATAAATATCCTATGAAATATAAAATGAAGTAATGTTATCAATCTCGTGCAAGCTCGAACCGTAGATTTCGATAAATTTGAGCTTGGAAACAATATAGTTAAAGGAAAAGGGAGGCAACACCTTTGTATGGATATCTGCAAGTTGGGAACTACAAGGGATAGACATAAGATGGACCTTTTTAATTTTCTCACGAACCAAATGACAATCGAGCTCTATGTGTATTGTGCGTTCCTGAAATATGGGATTTTAAGCAATTTGTATTGCAGAATTGCTCTCACCGAAAATTGAAACATGGAGTTTTACAAAAATATGAAGGTCTTTAAGAATATATAAGACCCATTGAATTTCACAAGTGGTGTGTGCCAAAGCGTGGTATTTTGCTTCTAAAGAAGAACGAGAAATAATCGTGTTTTTTTTTTAATTATTTCCATTAGATAAATGAAGACCCTAGAAAGACAAGCAAACTAGTGGTCGATTTTATTGAATTGGGGTAGACAGCCCAATCGCTATCACTGAAAGCAGACAACTAGGGAGGAGAAGAAAGAGAAGAAAAATACAAGCCCTTTCCACGACAACCTTTAATGTAGTGCATAATTCTAATTGCAGCAAGATAATGACAGTGCATTGGATTGGAAACATATTGGCTGAGCTTATGAACAGGGAAGGAAAGATCAGGCCTAGTGTCGGTTAAGTAGAGCAAGTGACCAATCAATCTTCGATAAAGCCTGTTGTCAGGGAAAGGATTGTCATCATTCTTAGGTAACTTCATATTTGGCAGCATAAGTGTGACACTCTAAACTCCAAAATAACATACATAGTTAGTTTTGCTAGATTTTTTTTTGAGTAAAATTCACAATAGATAAAGAAAATATATTTATAAGAAAATAAATCTTTTGCAACTACCTTAGGATATCACATTTCTCAAATTACACATGCAACAATTCAAACTTTATTCCTCAATTAAAATAGTTTAATCTCAATGAACATGATTTAACTATAAATTCTTAATTGAATTCCAAAAAAAAAAATATACTACTAATAAGATTTTCATATAAAAAAATTCATTTGTAATTACCTAAGTAAAATACAAATTACAACTATTAATTCCCAGTATCACCTATAAAAGCAGAGTTTCTCCCAAACTTGAATTTAAAGATCCATTAATGTATAATACCTATGATTTTGCAAACACATGCCCAAGTCAGTCAAACACAAACAGCGACAGAGGTCAGTTTTGAAATCATGTTGATAGTATAATATAAGTAAGAAGAACACGCAATTAATCACAAATAAATGGTATCATTACACAAACATTCTTAAATGAAAATCAATACATTTCACTATAACATAAAATCATTTAAGAAATTATCATCGCACACAATACATATTAAACACAACAAACAATCACAAGAAAATGCAATATTATGCATGACCTAAGACTCTATTTCACAATGTGGTACCATTCAAACTCCAAAGTACTTGATTAAGAGGCTTGATACTAGGCCACCATCCCGATGGAGGAAAATTCAAATTGACACTATCTTCATAGAACCCCTCAACTCAACCCGAGACATGTATTGCATGGAAGCTACCGATATTTGGACGGCTACCTCCAAGTCGCCTAGGAATTCCCCACTTGAATACCTCCAAGGTCTAACAATATTGCCTTAAGGCTCAACAGTAGACCGCCACGATCAGGCTCCTTCAGTTGTACTTCCCCAGAATCACTAGGCTTGTCAGGCCCTACCTATACGATGACAAAATAATCTCCACTTCACAAATTATCCATATTTATTTTCTCCCCTCGTTGGCCTATGATAGTCCATTAAGACCATCATCTCAAAAAGAAATTGGAATCATCACTATGTCATCAACTTTGGGGTTACTTCAAAATTCTCATCACAAATTTATAATATCATTATCATCATAACCACATACTTATCACAAATTTATAATATCATTACCATCATAATCACATGCTTATCACAAATTTATAACATCACAATTATTATGCATCACAAATTTATAATATCATCATCATAACATAAAATATCACAATGCATTCACCTTTCCGACTATGGTAATGTATAGAGTTATTAAGCACCCTATGAAAATGGGTAGGCAACACATTCTTCGAGTGGGCCGGGTGAAATAAGTTGGGACTTGAAAGTTGAATTTGAGTACAAACCTAGTGTGAATGGTTACTCGTACTTTAAGTTTTGAGGACGAAACTTCTTTTTGGAGGGTAGTAATGTAAGACCCTTAATTTTAAATTCTAATTTATGTATTTTGGAGAATTTTGTGTTGAATTTCTTAGGCTTTTTAGCCGATTTTATGGCATTTTGTGAGTTAAATGCCAAAAATATCTTTTGGAGACCCGATTAAAATTATTCCTCGATGAATAATTTTATTTAATTACGGTGAATCTTTTGTTGAAGAGAAAAATTTCTGAGATGCAACATTTTTCAGAAAAATTCATCTGCCGATTGAGTTACGGCGGATATTTTTCTAAAAAAAAAAAAGTGGTTTGTGATGTGATGTGAGGTGACCGGCGTAATGATAATTTTTATAAAAATATCTAGATATTTGTAAATATCTAGATATTTGTTTAGATATTTATTATTATTATTATTATAATATATTAATATTATTTTAATATTATATATATATATATAAGGCAAAGAAAGGAAGCAGTAGCTCACGTTTCCCTTTTCTTCCTCCTTTTTTTGTTTCAAGAGAACAAAACACAGTTGTTAGTGTTTTCTCAAAAAAAAAAAAAAAACTCAAAAATAAATCTCTATATTTCTTTGACTTCTAAGCTTTTTTTCGAGAAGTGACATAAGAGAAAATTGCTCATTGACACACTGCGGTGCTAGTGAGCTAGTTTTCAAAGCGACGTCACAAACTTAAATTTTACCCGAATTAATTGCGGTGCCGTAATTGGTTGTTAAAGCTACAATGGAAGTAAGGGCTCGTTCCAAACTTTTAGTTTGCATTTAGGACATTATTTGTGATTTTGTGGAAAAGAAATTTGATGTATTTGAGGTGTGATTTTGTCAAAAATTAATTTAATGTGATTAAGTGTAATTTAGTGGAATTTAAATTTGAGGTGTGGTTTGTGGTGATTCAATTTTGGTGTGATTTATATGTTCATAATTATTATTATGAATTTTTGAGACGTGATTTATTTGTGGATTTTGTTGAAAATTAATTGATGAAATTTGGTGGTTTATGTGTTAAAATGTGGAGTTTTGAAATTGGGTGAATTATGTTTGAATTGTTGAAATTTAATTGAGGTGTTATATGTGTTTTTATGATTTTAATTATCACTAATTAAGTTTTGTAAACAGAAATAACATAATTATTAAGTAAGGAAAAACATACTTTGTAGATAACAGCAGCAAGATTTCTATCAAGTGTATCTTTGTAGATAAATTTTCCGAGGAAATTATCTTTTGCAGCAACCATAATTTTGGCAGTGGTGCTACTTGATACAATACTAAGAGGATACCAAAGATATACCTGACGATGAAATTGGAAAATGATGTGAGAATAGAGTAATATTTAATAAATTGAACGGTTTAAGATGATTGATTGGTGATTACATTGGCCATGATGGAATTGAATTGATTGAGTTTGGTGTGAATTTGAGGTAATTAAATTTGATGAGTTTGAGTTACGTAATGAGTTATTTTCAAATAAATGAGTTTGAGCTGAAATTAAAATTTTACAAAACATTTAGCATTGTTAAAGTTGTGAAAAAGTTCAAATTTTAACTAAGTTAAAGAGTTTGAGCAAAAAGATAGATTGAAATTAAAAATGGTTAGAGTTTAAAATGTTACTATTTTAATTACTCTTTGATTGAGTTTAAAAAGAAAAAAAAGTTTAGAGTATTTTATAAACTCAAAAATTTTGGTGCTTTAATAATCGAGTGTGTGTATGGGAAATTTTGACGATATTTGTTTTATTTAGTTTTAAGTAAATAATATAGATTATTTGGTTTTAAAATTTTGGTATGTGAGAAAGATTTAATTTTGGAAATTTAGTTGTGTTTGGATTAGTTTTATTATGAACAAGTTGTTATAAATATTCATGTTATGTAGTTAGCTCCTTGAGTCTCGAAAAGGAATCGAGACCATTGGCACTGAGTTAACGGTGGGGAGAACTCTGATATATTAATGTGTTGTGGTGATTTATGGTTGAAAACTTTAGAGATTGAATATGGTGATTAATGTTTGGAAATTTTGGTGATTTATGTTAGGTGAAATTGATGTGTTCATAATTAATATTATGAATTTTTTAGATGAAATTTATGTGTGACTTGGTGGAAAATGAATTTAATTCAATTTAGATGTGAATGGAATTTGGAGATGTGATTTATGTGTGGTTGTGGAAATTGAAATTGGTGTGAATAAATATGTTTGAGTATGCTCTGTGTTGTGTTTGAAAAATCATTAGTGTTAAATGAGTATTAAAAATGTGGAATCTTTTAATAGCTGCATTTACTTAACGATTGTGGTGAAAAGAGTCAGAGTATGCTCATGCATTTCATAGTACATGGTGACTGCGATGGGGCCATGGTGATAGTGGTGACTGTGATGGGCCACGGGATGATGCCATGTGAATTGTTGGTTCATCTTATCCTTGCGGGTATTGTCGCGTCGTGCTGATCTGTGAGAGAATGCACTCTAGAATGTGTTGATCTGTGAGCGGTTGCACTCTAGAAAATTGTGCTGGTTTGTGAGCGACTGCACTCTTGTATGTTGTGCTGGTCTATGAGAGACTGCAAGCTAGTAAATCATGCTGATCCGTGAGAGATTGCACCTCGGTAATTAGTACTGGTCTGTGAGAGGTTGTACAATTTGTTTGAAAACTATGACTTCTTTTTTATTAATAACAAGAGAATTAAGATCAACTCCAACTAGTTAGACATAATTCCCAATTCAATTATGCAACAATCATACAATTTACACACACAGCGGAAACTTAAAATCACATACAAGATTATTCAAGGAGCATACGAAAATAAGCAATTAAACAATGCTGAAAATTAAAGAGAAGGGATAGGAAAGATTGCACCAAGATTTATCCTGGTTCAACCGTTGATCCAACGGTCTACATCCAGTCCTGTAATCAAAATCATGATTCCAGCCTTTTTCACTATAGAATGAATTCGAGTACTTTTACAGATTTTCCAGTCTTCTACACGACCTATCAATCTAACTCCCTTCACTTCTATCTTGTCACCCCTTTGATCCTTGTAGTTTATCCCCAAACTCACACAAGATCAAAGTAGACTTCCTCTTGATGATACCACACCAACAAGGATAGCCACCAGTTTCTAAACTGGATTTGTTACAGCATCAATTACAAAGAATTGTCTTTGTCACAAACAAAGAAAAGTAGTATCAAGAAATGTATTCAATCACTCTAGCACCACACAAAAGATTTGATTTGCCAATGAAAATTTTTGTGTGTTAGAAAAACTTTTCTTTCAAAGTGTTTTCAGAGATATGCAAGATTGAGAGCAAGAGGTTCTGAAAATGTGAAAAGTTTTTATGCAAGTGTTCTTTCTCGTTTTTGGTTGTGTTTGTAAAAAGTTTTGAGGCACCATATATATATTCAAGGCAGACACCAAGACAATCGATTGCCCAATCGAATTTGTAAGGATACAATCGATTGCTGCATCGAGTGTCGTATATTCTGTGTTTCTGGAATCTTGAATTATATAGGCTTCACTTGATTTGTCAATCGATTGATCAAGTTTCTGAATCAGACCTGATGCTATGAAAACCTTTCAATCGAGTGAGCAATCGAGTTGGCCAAAACTGGGTGCTCACTGTGATATGAAATATAGCATCAATCGATTGTCGTGATCTAATGATTCAGACCTGATGCCATAATTTCCTTTCAATCGAGTGAGCAATCGAGTTGTTCAAAACTGGGTGCTCACTGTGATATGAAATATTGCATCAATCGATTGATCAATCGAGTATCGTGGTCAAAATGACTCAGATACTGCAGACAATCAAGTTGCCAATCGAGTGAACAATCGAGTGGTCAATCGAGTGGGCACAGACTGAGTGCTCTCTGTAACTTGAATTTCAGCATCAATCGAGTTGTCAGTCTATTGTGCAATCGACTGGACAATCGACTGATCTTGTTACAGACCTCAGTTGTTTAAGACAGTTTATGTGCCATTCGATTGATGACCCATTCAATCGATTGTTCAATCGAGTGTTTACAGTTTTAAGTTTCATAACACATGAATGAATGACAAAAGCTTATTGGCATGTCTTGTGTGAGACTCTAGTGATTGTTTACTTAACTTGATGCCTAGACACCTAATACAACTATACACAAATTGCATCTTCCTCAAGTGCATCCTCCAACTATGGTTGATTCCTTGAGTTGCAAACTATTGTTCCAAGTGTTGTAGTGTCTTCATGTATGCCTGAAATGTTTCTTGATTCAAAACATTAGATCAAGCAACTATTTAATGTGCACTTGTATGTTTGGTACATAAATCAAAAACTAGATCAGGGAAGCTTATGGCTTACAATCTCCCCCTTTTTGATTTAATGACAAACATACAATTAATATTGAGATTATAAAAAAAATCTCCCCCTGAGTTTTGGAATGCATGATGCAAACATTTTAGTGCATGACCAGGGAGTGAAACAAATTTGTGTAACATGTATTAGATTCAGATGAATATAAAGCACTAGAGCTTAGTATGTATCAGACCATGAATATGCATTAATCAGGACATGTGTAATGCAATATCAGCAGCAATGTAATATCAGATTATCAGAGTTATAACAACAGAATGTTAATCCAGCATAATCCAGCATATACAGCATCAGATACAAAACAGCACAGAATCAAATAGACATAATCTCAGATATTAATCAAAATAATCTCCCCCTTTTTGTCATTAATACAAAAAGACATACGACAAAAATACAAGAGGAAATTAATAAGCAACAAATGTAAGAACAGACAAGCAACCAGCAACAATCAAACAACATCAAAATAAACCTAGACCACTAAAACCTTAGGCTTGATCCTCATTATCACCAGCAGGAGGAGGAGAGACCGCTGTATTACCCTCAGCAGGTGTCTTCTTCCCATGAGAATCAGAACCAATTTCAATGTCCTGGTTTGGTTCAGCAGTTGATTGCCTCCCAATCTCTGCAATGTCTTCAAAAGACATCTTGAGACCCAAGTGCTCCTGGATGTCTGAAACATCCTTCTGAATTGATTCCAATGCAGTTTGAAGCTTTAGAAGAGAAGATTCCACCTTCTCACTGTGTTCAGCCTGATGTTTCAAAATCTCCATCAGCTTTGCCATGATCTCAGAAGATCCTTCAGCTGATGTAGGTGCTTGGGCACTTGACTGGGCTTGATCAGCACTTGGTTGTGCATGATCAGCAGTTGTTGGAGTCCTTGTCCAAACATTGTTGATCCTTCTTATCTACATTTGGTTGACAATAGCTTCACCAAATGTATGAGTGGTTGTGAGAGATTCTTCATTGGCTAGAGACACCTTGAAATGCCTCAGAATCCTCATAACCAATTGGGGGTAGGGCAGGATGTGTTTCCCTTGTGCTGATTCATGCATGTTCAGCAGCACAATCCATGCCCAACTCATTTTCAGTTCCCTGTACAGTCCCCATAGCAAGACAATGTCTAGCCGCTGTACAACTGCATGATTTCCAGCTCTAGGTACTAACATTCGTGTTAGCACGTACATGAGCAGCCTGTGCTCAACCTTCATTTGACCAGCTTGAATGGTTCCTTTTTCAACAAATCCTTCCATCATCAACTCTTGTAAGGCAGCATGCTTGTTGATGGAGTTTTCCCAACCTTCGTCTTCAGGAGCATCCTGTGCTCGTCCATCAATAGTGTATCCACAAAACGGAAAACCAGTTAGCTTTAAAAAATCTTCAAAGGTCATTGCCATTCTTTTGCCTTTCACTTCAGCTGCGAAACCAGTCTTGGTGAGGATGAAAGTGGAGTAGAAGGCTCTCACCAGTTTTGGATAGACATCCAAAGAACAGGTAAGGAGGTTTTCCAAACCATGGAACCTTAAATGGTTATGAAAAGAAAAACCATTTTGATCAAAATAAGGAAAATCCAAAGTTCTAGCATCTTGGATTTTTCTTTTGGCAAACGATTCTGGAACGGTCTTTCCTTCAGTAGCCTTCTCTTGTGAAGGCTTAGCCTTTTTAGGTGGAGATGAAGGCTTCTTCTTCTTCTTTAGCTCTTTCATTGCGTCTCCCAGCAGTTTTTCAGACGGAGGAACTTTCCTCTTTTTGCTTACTTCAGGAGTAGTGGCAATACCTTTGCCCTTGTCCTTCGCCTGTACCTTGTGAGTAGGGATTGAAACCCTTTTAGCTGGAGGTGAAGGAGGTGGAGGAGGTGATGGTGAGGGGGTTCTTCCACTAGAGGTAGAAGAAAAAGAAGATGAGCTGGATGGTTGAACAGTTCTGGAAGAAGGGCCAGCATAGGTAACAATTGGTTTCCTACCAGTTCGTTTAACTCTAGCCATTGAGTAATGTGAATTTGAGGTTGATTGAATGAAGAAAAGTTTACAGTTGGATGAAGAAGATGATAGCAGAATGCAGTATTTGATTGAGAAATCGAGTTGTGAAGTCCAGGTTTATATAGTACTATTGAAATTCGATTGCCCAATCGGCTGACTACATTTCTGGGTTAAAAATATGACCGTTACACTCATCCAACGGCTATAATTTTCTCAATGGATACCTGTCAATCGATTACCCAATCGATGCTCGGGTTTTGATTTCCAAATGTCCTCTGACTTGTGGTGCACTTTTCCCAAACAGTCGCGTGTCCAATCGAGTTTTAACCAAATTCCAGTGCATCACTCGATTACCCAATCGAATATCGAAACAAAAATTCAGAAAACTGGTTCCAGAGACATGAACACTCGATTTGCCATCCGATTGACGTGATGAAAACTTCAACAGTCAGGCTTCTGAGAAACTAGCAATCGAATGCCCATTCGATTGAAACAAACAAAAAACAAAACAGACATAAAACAAAATAAAACTGAGACCCATCCATTCGACGTTGCAATCGAATATCGAATTTCCAGTTTGACACAGTGAGGCAATTTTCATCAATCAGTCGATTTCACAATCGACTATTGAGTGAATTAATGCCAATTTGGCCACAGGACACTCGATTGTGCAGTCGAATTGGGTATAAGGATCAGATTTCATTGGGATCAATGATGCCCAGTTTCATTCTTATAAAGAAGAAATTGTCCTTAGGCAAGGCCTTGGTGAAAATGTCAGCCAACTGTTCAGTTGTATTGACATATTCCAACTTAATCTTGCCCTGTTGTTATTGATCTCGAATGAAGTGATGCCTTATTTCAATGTGCTTGGTCCTAGAATGCATGACAGGATTCTTAGTAATGTTAATAGCACTAGTATTATCACACAAAATAGGCACAGTCCCTAGGTTCACCCCAAAATCAGAGAGGTGTTGCTGATTCCAAAGAATTTGAGCGCAACAACTACCAGCAGCAACATACTCAGCTTCAGCAGTTGAGAGTGCTACACTGTTTTGTTTCTTGCTATGCCAAGAAACAAGAGAGTTACCTAGAAGTTGGCAAGTACCTGAGGTACTTTTTCTGTCTAATTTGCATCCAGCAAAGTCAGAATCAGAATAACCAACTAGAGTGCAAGTGGATCCCTTAGGATACCATAAACCAAGATCTTTGGTTCCCAAGAGATATCTGAAGATTCTCTTGACAGCACTGAGGTGAGATTCCTTAGGATTGGCCTGGTATCTAGCACACATACACACACTAAACATGATGTCCGGTCTGCTAGCGGTTAGGTAGAGTAGAGATCCTATTAGGCTCCTAAACACAGTCACATCTACAGCTTTACCCGATTCATCCTTATCTAAGTAGCAGGATTGACTCATAGGCGTGTCAATGGATTTAAGTTTTTCAAAATTAAATTTCTTTAAAAGATCACAGCAATATTTTGATTGACTGAGGAAAATTCCATTTTTGCTTTGTTTGATTTGAAATCCCAGGAAGTAAGTCAATTCTCCCATCATGGACATTTCAAATCTGCCTTTCATAGTATTTTCAAAATCTTTACAAAGCTTATCATTTGTTGATCCAAATATTATGTCATCAACATAAATTTGTACCAACAAAATGTCTTTTCCTTGTCTTTTGATAAAAAGTGTTTTATCTACATTTCCCCTTGAAAAATTTTCTTGTAAAAGGAAATTGCTCAGCTTATCATACCAAGCTCTTGGAGGTTCAGGCTCACTGGTTTCTATGGATTCAGAATCCACAACATCATCCAAAGACTTATCAACTATAGAAAGAGTGTTGTTCAAGTTTTCATCAAATTTGACATGTACAGACTCCTCTATAGTTTTGGTCCTTTTATTGTAGATTCTATAGGCCTTACTCACTTGGGAATACCCTAGAAAGATACCCTCATCTGCCTTAGGATCAAACTTACCTAAAGGTCCCTTGCCATTGTTTAACACAAAGCACTTACACCCAAAAATCCTAAAGAAGGAGATGTTAGGCTTTCTCCCTTTGTATAACTCATAGGGAGTCTTTCTAAGAAAAGGTCTAATGAGAACCCTATTCACTACATGAGCAGCAGTGTTAATGGCATCAACCCAAAAGTACTTGGGAAGATTAGAATCTTTGAGCATTTTCCTAGCAAGCTCTTCTAAGGATCTATTCTTCCTTTCTACTACTCCATTCTGCTGTGGAGTTCTAGGGGCTGAGAAGATATGTTTGATACCATGATTTTCACAGAAGGTTTGAAAAGCATCATTTTGGAATTCACCTCCATGATCACTTTTTATGGATATGATTTTCGCATTATTCTCATTTTGAATCAAAGCAGCAAATTTTTTGAAAGTTGAGAATGCCTCACTCTTGTGAGTCAGAAAATATGTCCATGTGAACCTTGTGTAATCATTTACCAAAACATAGCCATATAGGTTCCCTCCAAAACTTCTAACCTGAGATGGACCAAAGAGGTCCATATGCACCAACTCTAAAACCTTCTTGGTTTGAACCAAGTCTACACAGGGGAAAGAGGATTTGACTAGCTTACTCCTCTCGCAGGAGTCACATAGTTTGTCCTTAGAAAACTTCCTATTTGGGAGACCTAAGACTAGCTGCTTGCTGACAAGCCTGTTCAAGTGGTCCATATGAATATGAGCCACTCGTTTGTGCCACAGCCAGCTCTCATCAGCACTAGACAACAAGCAACAAATATCATTTGCAGGTAACGAATCAAAATCTATCATGTAAATATTATTAATTCTTTTACCTGTCAGTTTCATACCTTCAACTTCCTTATGCTCAAGCGTGCAGGATATGGAAGTAAAGTTTACCTTAAACCCTTTGTCACACAGCTGACTAATGCTTAGTAAGTTGTGTTTCAGGCCTTCAACAAATAAAACATCCTTGATAATAGCAGTTGTGTTATTTCCTATATCTCCAATGCCAAGGATCTTTCCTTTGTTGTTGTCTCCGTATTTGACAAAGCCACCACTTTTTAAGTTCAGAGACAAGAATTTGGACTTGTCTCCAGTCATATGCCTGGAGCATCCACTGTCCAGATACCAAGACTGATTTATGGATGCCAAGCATATCTGCATAAAATAATCAGGTTTTGGATTTAGGTACCCAATTCAAATTGGGTCCTGGGGGGTTAGTTCCAAATGATGATTCCTTAACTTTCCAGATTTGTTTCCATCCTCTGTTGGCACGTTTTTTCAGTTTGCAATTGAACACTTTATGCCCTTTTTTGCAGCAAAAGTGACATACAACAGCAGGGGATGGCTTTTGATTTGGTCTAGTAAAGTTATCATACATTTGTTTAGATTGAACAAATTTCTGATGCCTTTTCATATGCATGTTTTGTTTATAACCAAGTCCAGTTTTAACATCTAGATTTCTCTGATTTCTAAGAAGTCTTTCTAAGTTGTTTTTACCACTGTTGAACTTAGCTACATCAGATTTCAGTTCATAAGTTTCTTTTTTCAGTTTTTCATTTATATCTATAAGAGACTCAAGCTTCAAATTAACTTCATCAAATTGCATGCATTTTTCTTCTAGCTGTTTCTTAGTACTAATCAGTTGTTTAAGTACACTAACATGTTCAGTATGCAGTTCATTAAAGGCATCATGAAGCTCATCATAAGATGGATTAGATGTAGTACTTACCTCACTGTCAGATTCTGAATCAGTATTAGCCATAAGACACAAGTTAGCTTCATCATTTTCTGATTCTTCAGATGAATCTTCATCATTGTCATTCCAGGCAATGTAGGCTTTCCTGTTTGAAGTTTGTTGATCTTTGCCCTTAGTCTTCGTAGGCTTGTTTCTGTTTTGCAGCTTGTAACACTCAGATCTGATGTGGCCTGTTTTCCCACATTCATAGCAAGTTATAACTTTGCTATCACTGGTATCACCCTTGCTGGAGCCTTTTGTTTTGGAATTCTGTGGTTTCCTTGACTGGCCTCCTTTCTTTTTCAGAAAATTCTTAAATTTTCTGACCAACATATCTATCTCAGGTTCTTCACTTGATTCACTTTCTGAGCTTTCTGAATCTTGTTCAGTTTTTGCTTTGTGAGTTTGAGCTTTCAGTGCAATTCCTTTGCTTTTTCTGTTTGATTGCTCTATCTCATTTAATCTATGTAGTTCCATCTCATGTTCATGAAGCTTTCCAAACAGTGTTGCTATAGTCATGTTGGCAAGATCTTTAGACTCAGCAATGGCAGTTATCTTGGGTTGCCATTCCCTTGACAAACACCTCATGACTTTTCCTATCTGTTGTTCATTATCCATAATTTTTCCCAAGGCATGTAGATTGTTGATAATGTGAGTGAATCTGGTTTGTAGATCATTTATAGATTCATCTTCCTTCATGCAGAAAAGTTCATACTCGTGCATAAGTGTATTTGTTCTTGCCCGTTTGACATCTGTAGTACCTTCATGTGTTTCTTGCAAATTGTCCCACATTTCCTTTGCAGTCTTGCAGTTTGACACTCTGAAGAATTCTTCTGCACTTAAGGTTGATGTTATGATATTCTTTGATTTAGCATTGTAACCAACTTTCTTTTTGTCATCATCAGACCAGTCAGCTCTTGGTTTGATAATGCATGATGATCCTTCAATACCTGCAATTTTAGGAATGTAAGGACCGTTTTCCACTGCATCTAAAATGTCCAGCCCACATGCTTCCAGAAAGATAAGCATTCTTTCTTTCCAGTACATGTATGCTGTACCATTAAAGGCAGGGAGGGGGTCTGGTTAGAGATGCTCCTTCTCCTAGGAAATCCAAAGAAGTCATTTTCTTTTATGAGTTTTTCTCTATAAAAGTTAGGCTCTTGATGCCCAATTGTTGGAAAACTATGACTTCTTTTTGATTAATAACAAGAGAATTAAGATCAACTCTAACTAGTTAGACATAATTCCCAATTCAATTATGCAACAATCATACAATTTACACACACAACGGAAACTTAAAATCACATACAAGATTATTCAAGGAGCATACGAAAATAAGCAATTAAACAATGCTGAAAATTAAAGAGAAGGGATAGGAAAGATTGCACCAAGATTTATCCTAGTTCAGCCGTTGATCCAACGGCCTACATCCAGTCCTGTAATCATAATCATGATTCCAGCCTTTTTCACTATAGAATGAATTCGAGTACTTTTACAGATTTTCCAGTCTTCTACACGACCTATCAATCTAACTCCCTTCACTTCTATCTTGTCACCCCTTTGATCCTTGTAGTTTATCCCCAAACTCACACAAGATCAAAGTAGACTTCCTCTTGATGATACCACACCAACAAGGATAGCCACCAGTTTCTAAACTGGATTTGTTACAGCATCAATTACAAAGAATTGTCTTTGTCACAAACAAAGAAAAGTAGTATCAAGAAATGTATTCAATCACTCTAGCACCACACAAAAGATTTGATTTGCCAATGAATATTTTTGTGTGTTAGAAAAACTTTTCTTTCAAAGTGTTTTCAGAGATATGCAAGATTGAGAGCAAGAGGTTCCGAAAATGTGAAAAGTTTTTATGCAAGTGTTCTTTCTCGTTTTTGGTTGTGTTTGTAAAAAGTTTTGAGGCACCATATATATATTCAAGGCAGACACCAGGACAATCGATTGCCCAATCGAATTTGTAAGGATACAATCGATTGCTGCATCGAGTGTCGTATATTCTGTGTTTCTGGAATCTTGAATTATATAGGCTTCACTTGATTTGTCAATCGATTGATCAAGTTTCTGAATCAGACCTGATGCTATGAAAACCTTTCAATCGAGTGAGCAATCGAGTTGGCCAAAACTGGGTGCTCACTGTGATATGAAATATAGCATCAATCGATTGTCGTGATCCAATGATTCAGACCTGATGCCATAATTTCCTTTCAATCGAGTGAGCAATCGAGTTGTTCAAAACTGGGTGCTCACTGTGATATGAAATATTGCATCAATCGATTGATCAATCGAGTATCGTGGTCAAAATGACTCAGATACTGCAGACAATCAAGTTGCCAATCGAGTGAACAATCGAGTGGTCAATCGAGTGGGCACAGACTGAGTGCTCTCTGTAACTTGAATTTCAGCATCAATCGAGTTGTCAGTCTATTGTGCAATCGACTGGACAATCGACTGATCTTGTTACAGACCTCAGTTGTTTAAGACAGTTTATGTGCCATTCGATTGATGACCCATTCAATCGATTGTTCAATCGAGTGTTTACAGTTTTAAGTTTCATAACACATGAATGAATGACAAAAGCTTATTGGCATGTCTTGTGTGAGACTCTAGTGATTGTTTACTTAACTTGATGCCTAGACACCTAATACAACTATACACAAATTGCATCTTCCTCAAGTGCATCCTCCAACTATGGTTGATTCCTTGAGTTGCAAACTATTGTTCCAAGTGTTGTAGTGTCTTCATGTATGCCTGAAATGTTTCTTGATTCAAAACATTAGATCAAGCAACTATTTAATGTGCACTTGTATGTTTGGTACATAAATCAAAAACTAGATCAGGGAAGCTTATGGCTTACACAATTATGATTTACGCCCCTCGAGGAGGGTTTTGGTTTGGAATTCCGGAATCATGCATTTTGGCATATACGCATTGCATTAGGGTGTTTGGCACGCGAGTCATGTTTGTTATACTTTGAAGATTGTGTATACATATTCAGTTGTTGTTGTGATTTGTCGTAATTGCTTTGAGGTGTGAAGTTGGGTTGATTTTTCTTTGATGTAATTATGTGCTCATAATTGATTTAATGAATATTCGATGTGTGATTGAGGTGTGAATTTGTGGAGATTAATTTGGTGTTAATTATGTGTTCATAATTGATAATATTAATGTTTGAAGTGTTGATTGATTCAGAGCCATTTTAGAATTAAAAATCTGCATTTTCTCAATTGTATTCGGCTACGACAATGCAGTTTGTCAAAACTTCATTTTTCAACATTGTTTATGCATTTTTGGACATATGAAAACCCTTTCGAGGAGTATTCTAAGACGAAAGGTTCTTTTGAGCATTTGAAAATATAAAAATGTTATGTGGTATTTGTTAATTTCTGTTGGTGACCCTTTACAATTATTGTGGAAATCTGGACTTTGCCCTCAGATGAGAATCAGAATCTACCCATCGGTTAGTACCCTGTGAATGGGAATGTAGTTGGACACACTTGACTGAAGCTGTGTTAGGAGGGTCTTGCGTGGCGCATGAAGATCACTCGGGATGTATAGTTTTGTGGAATGATCAGATTAGGTTGACGTATAGGGACTAGAAGTCTTTCTCTTGGGATTGTATTTATTTCATTTTGGAAGATTGTATCTACGCTTAACTGTCTGATGAGTTTTTCTTTTAATGGGTCTATGTTCCACATTTTGATGTGATGAGGGGAAAGTAGAGATTCTTGGGGCAGTGCTTTTATGCAGGTGTCTGTCGAGAATACTCCAAGGATATGAGCTATGTCTGATAGGTCTCATAGCCCCATTGTATTTTTCTATTTAAATACTTTGGATTTTGTTTCAAAAACTATTTCCGCTGTTTGTAAATATTGTTGACTTTTGTCGTTGTGTTACGACTTAAATATTTATCCAAAAGTATTTTCTTCTTTAGTTCTTCGTTTTTATGAATTTGTTTAAAAAAAAAATACACTCGCGCTGTTAATAATCGGGGTGTTACATTTACCGTAAGTCCGAATTGAGTAAAACCAACACCAAAACGACTGTGTGAAAAGTGGCTATATCATCCACTAATTAGTTTTCTAAGTTTTGGTAATTTTCCTTGACCGAATTTAGAATTTAGTTTTTAGAGTATCTTCTCATAATTTATTGATGTTTACCCATAAACTATAGAGTTAGATCAATTAAAGGACAAAGAGTCAAAGAGCAAATATTATTTGCTTGTGGAATCATATTTATGTGTGAACGTGTTGAAATAAGATAAGGGGTGAAAGAGTGTTTGGATTCATGAGTATAATATATTGTAAGATGAACGGAAAAACCATATTTCCCACTGATTCATTTGGGACTTGGTACGTACGCCAATATCCTTTTGAGTGATAAATTAATAAATGTGTAAAATGGAAATTATGAGATTAAAATATGGAATATAAATACTTATAAGGTGTTGATTGATTCCTTAACTGTATGATATTTAATATTATTGTGATATTTGATTTAATTTTATTAAATGTGTGGAATTTAATATTATTGTGATATTTGATTCAATTTCATTAAATGAGTGGCATTTGATATCATTAAGACTTTAGAATCATTTTCGTTAAATGTGTGATATTTGATATTATTGTGATATTGGGTATCGAATGAATTTTATTTATATGTTTGATTACACAAGTTTAGGGGACGTGATAATAAAAGGTGGATGCATTTTGATAAGTTTATGTGATTATGATGGTGTATAATTAATAATAATAATAATAATAATAATAATAATGTAATAAATTTGTGATGAGTTTATGTGAGGATGTGTGATTGATGAGAGTGATGTTATAAGAATGTGATGAGTTTATGTGATGATGTGTGATTAATGATAGTGATGTTATAAATTATAATGAGAATATTGAAGTAACTCTATAGTTGATGAAATAATTGTAATTCTAATTTGTATTTGAGATGACGATCTTAATGGAGTATCATAGGCCAACGAGGGAAAAAAATAAATATAGAGAGTTTGTGAAGTGGAGATTATTTTGTAATCATATAGGTAGGGCCTGACAAACTTAGTGATTCTGAGGAAGTACAACTGAATGGGCCTAATTGTTGCAATATGTTGATGAGCCATAAGGCAAGATTGTTAGACCTGAGAGGTATTCAGATAGGGAATTTCTATGTGACATGGAGGAAGCACTCCAAATTCGGGAGCTACCATGCAACATACGTTCCCTCGACTATCGCATATATGTGTCTCGAGTTGAGGTGAGGGCATCTATGAGGACAAAGCCAATTTGAATAGTCCATTCACCGGGATGGTGGCATAGTATCAAGTCTTCTAACCATGAACTTCAAAGTTAGAATGGTATCACATTGTTAAGTAGAGTCTAAGCTCATGCATAGCTTTGTATTTTCTTGTGATTGTTTTGTTGTGATAAATATGTACAACATGTGATAATAATATCTCTTAGACGATTTGATGTTACACTGAAAGATATTGATTTCCCTTAAGTGATTTTGACTTTTTAATGTGATATCTTTCTTAAGCAATGTTGGTGTAACTATGTGATTCTATAATGATTATTTGCATGTTTTTTTACTTGTATTATACTATTAACTTGATTTCAAAACTCACTACCTTCGTTGTTTGTGTTTGACTAGCGTGGTCCTGCGTTTGTATAATCGTAGTTGTTACAGGTGAATGAGGCTTGAAGTTCAAGTTTGGGAGAAACCTCGCTCTGATAGGTGATAGTGGCAATAAGGGACTTGTATTTTGTATTTTACTTATTTCATTTGAAATGATTTTTTGTATGAAAATCTTTTAAGTACTAGTAAGCTTTTAGAATTAAAACAAGTAATTATACTTAAATTAAGCTTATTGAGATTGCACTACTTTATAGGAGTAAAGAAGCTAATAGTGTTCCTTTTGATTTTTGGGAAACGTGGTATCCTAAATTAAAAATAAAAGTTTTTATTTCTTGGAAACAAATTTTTATTTATCCGCTGTAAATTTTATAGAATTATGATATAAATTATTATATATATATATATATTATTTCGGGTTTTAGGGTGTCACATTAGTGGTATCAGAGCTGGTCTATCCAATCTGGCCAAATGCGTTCAATGTCGATTTAGTGTTAGTCGAATGTTAGTCGTGTCAATTGTGTTTTCTCGTGTAATAATTATTTTCTCTATCATGTTCTTCGTGTTATATTAGTGTGTTAAGTGTTATATGTTTTTGTATAATTATACATATTTTGGAAGTTACTAATTTATTGTTTATTATTTGGATACTCTAATTGTGTTGTGGATTTTATTTTCCTATTTAAGTTACTAAATAGAATATAAAATTATTTGTTAAAATTTGAGTTAATTGGAATTGTTGATATTATTAAACTGATTACTTTTCAATTGGACTTGTGGTTTGTTATTTTTTTTTTATTGACTAGCTATATGTTTTGAAATTATTAATTTAATAAATACTAATTATCGATTAATAGAATTTGTCATTTTAGGTCGTAACATAATTATTAAAATTTTGATCTTGCTAATGTAATCAATTTAGAATGTTAGTAATAGTTTTGAAACAATAGGAAATTCATATTATTAATAATAATAATTCATGAATATAAGACATTGCTAAAACTTAGAATTAAAAAAAACGATGATATTTTGAAGAAGTTAGTGTTGACTTATTTTGTAAAATGAAAATTACTTTTGTGTGAATTATTCTTGATTATCTTAAAGAAATTAAATTGAGTTGAATTTTTGTTGATTTATAAAATAACAATAATTTTGTAATACTTATTTTATTTAATATTTAAAATAGATGAAAATTTACACTATATTTTAGTATATGTTGCTTTTAAGAGAATAAAAAAGGATTTGTTGTTCTGCTGGTTTAGAGGGGTTGATGTGAATGTTGAATCTTGTAGGTGTTGAGATATTTGTTTGAAATGGTTGATTTAATGATTCTGAAATTATGAACTCATTAGAGTTTAATCTAGTGTTATTGTTTTAGATTTTAAGAACTTTTCAGTGATTTACAGCAGCACTAATAATAAAATCAAATGATAAAATGTCTACTAATTGAGAAAACGAAGGAAAAAGAAGAAAAAGAAATAACAAAGTTTTAAAAATAATCTCACTAGTGAAATTCTTTTTGAAAATTTATCTAAATTTTGGATACTATAATCGATGTATTTTATGTGTAAAATGTTTTTTTTTAGTATAATTGTAGTTGTTGTGTTTTCACTATCGAAATGTATATTTGAGTTTAATATAGGAAGGTAACATGTTATTTGTACTTTTTTTTTACATGAATTAACCTAACAAAATAGTATGCTTTAGATTGGTATGTGTACAGTGCATCATATAAATTGATATGCATAGAATGTATCATGTAAATTGGTATGCGTACAAAGACTAAAATTTATTTTATCAATTTTTATTAATTATAAAATTACAATTTTTATTTGAGACTCAATTTTTAAGATTAGAACAGGCCTCCAAAATTTTCAAAATTAATGGTGTGTTATGCTTTGGACCAATTTTGTGGCTTGATAGAAATCGATGATGCATTTATAAGCATGTTGAGTAGCTAGTGTGAGAGAGGCTATTATTTTGTAGATAGTGTAATTCATTATCATAATTGTCTTATGTTTTGTGACGTGTGTACTACTTTAATATATATAAACATACAATTTTTTTTTTTGGAAGTTTTGAGAAAATAAGAATATAAATTGGAACTATTTTGGAAGTGTTAATTAATTAGAAAATTTCCTATCTATCTATATATAGTTTAAATTTTCTTTCAAAATATAAGTTGAAAATAATAGTGATTAATTATTTAGAAATGTGTTTTTGACAGTTAAAGTACGAGTGAAATTTTAGAAATCTTATTGATTTTAAAAATACATGTGATTTATTTTATTTTTTATTATATTTAGAAACGCGATTTATTTTATTTTAGTTGTTTTATTTAGACGTAATTTATTGAAAATGTAACTTAACAAAAAGTTTTGAATTCTTAATGATTTTTTTTGTGCTAAATGATTAGTGATACATTTTATAATAATTCAAGTCTAGAAATCAATTTTTAGAATGATTTATAACCTTTAGAGTGGTTTATGTACTACATGATTAAATTTGTTTTGGTAGCTTGTTGTATCTTTTAGTAAATAACTATTTATTTTATCTACTACTTGAAAATTTATGCTTTAGTTTGTTGTAACCTTTAAGTAAGGACTAATTCAAAAGAAAATATAATTGTGATCAATTTGGAGCACTTAGAGTTCTATGTTACATCGTTTGAGTTATGAGATGAACTAAAATTTTGGTGCTAATTTTTTGATTAAGTATGTGAATGTGTATATGATTATGTAAGTACTAAATTGTTTGTGTTTGAAGTGTTCTGATTGTTGGAAATTAGTGTATAGAGTTAGAATTGTCGAGAGCATCTAAAAGTGAAATAGTTTTATATTGCTTCAATCGAATTATCGATTATACATTGATGTAAGTGTTATTGTTACTACTTGAAAGTTACAAATAAATTAGTGTGAATTTGTAATTAAGTGAATTTTTAACTTGAAGTAAGGAGTAGGAATTGTGGCACCGTCTTCACCCTTCTAAACCACGTTAAAGATACTTTATGTTTGAATTTGAATGACTGCAATTATAGTTACCTTAAGTAATTGACTATATGAGTCAAAGGGACTAGCTACTCTGATGACTCATCGCAATAAAAGAGGCAACAATAACATATTGTTACTATTGTTAGAAATACTTGTTAAATCTATTTTTGAAATATTTACAAAACATGTTCACCTCTTATACAAATTTGAGTGATTATGAGCCTTATGTGGCATCAATGTCGAATGTCGATAATGGATTATGTGGTGTGAATAATGGTTGGAATGAGTTTTGAAACTATGGGAAAATATTTGTCCTCTTCCACTATGGTTATGTACTCTAGTTCTTGATTTCTTTAAAATTGTTTAGGATACGAATTCTTATGTGTGTCTCCGTTTGAAATTCTTAAGGGTACGATATCATTGAAATATTGTTCTAACTTTCTTACTTAAGTGAAATTTGTTGAGAAATTGAAAATATTATTTGAATCTCTTTAGAGAATAAAACTAGAAAATCATTGTTTGAGTAGTTAGTTGAAGTTATCAATTCATTTGGCATATTTTCGCTTCATTGAACTCAAGGTAGTAAGTTTGAGGTTACTAAATCTATAAGTTTTATTTTCTACATAAATTATAATGGGTAGTTGTGGTATTTCGTTCATGATTGACATATTTGTTTTTATGGTTTAAATGATTCATTGTGTCATGTTAGCCTATCATGCTAAGGTAATTGATTTTTGACATATTATGCTTAAATGAGTTGTGAATATCTTAAATATGTTTATAGATTAAGTTTGAATCTTGAGGGTGGTTAGTTATATACAAGTTCGATTATTATTCACTTCAAATTTTGAGAACGAAATTTCTTTAACGCGGGGAGAAGTGTAACGCACCAAATTTTATAATAAATTATTTTATTAATGAAATATTATTTTAAATAATTAATTTGATATTAAAATTATTTTAGAATACATTTTGATAAATTGTGTTATTATTTTTCGTTATTGGTTGCTTTAGATAATGTACTACTTTCATACATATTGGACTACTTGAGTAATCTAAATAACAAATATTATATTTTATATATTTTTTTAAATAATATTTTAGTGTAATATTTTAAAGAATAAGATTTTTGTCAATTTTACGTGTATATGCGTGTATACAATTAATATGATATTTTACGATGCATTTGATTGATGTTAAGTGTACATGTAACTATATTTCAATTATTTATAATTATTTTCTATTTGTAGTTATTCATTTTATAAATAATTATCTTGATATAGTAGTAATATTGTATTTAATTTTTTAATTTTTATATACTAATTATGGCATTGTGATTTTATATTTATTTTAAATTAGTAATTAATATAAACTGTAGGTGTTATATTTTTTTATTTTATAATTTCAAACATTTTCTAACGATGGTAGTAATTTAATGTAAGTATTTGAAAAAATAAGTATACTTATAGTGATTAATTTAAATATGAGGATTTTGGTTATTAACATATTTTAAAAGATTAATCATTTTATTTTATAAAATATTAGTTTTAAAATATTAAAAATGTTTTATTAACGAAATTGTGTTTTTTAAAAAATAAAGTAAAAGTAGTAATAGTAAAACATAAAAGGAGACTAATGGAGTTGACCAATGTGTGTAAAGGATTTAAATCCTTAATTGTCTTAATAAATTAAAATAAAAGGAATAAGAGAGGGAGCTTCAGCGTGTAGCCTAAAACCATGAGAAAACCAACAATATCCTAACGTTTGACAACGGTGATCGATACTTGTTCCAGAAAACTTTCTCCAATTTCGCCCAAATTTGAGTATGTTATTTCATTCATTTAACTAGTCAATTAAACATGATTTTCCAAATTTTTAATAACTCAATTTCTCTCTCAAATACCCGACTTCTCGGTTTATAGAATTCCTTATTTTGCATAGTTTTTCTTTACCATAAGTCCGATTTGAGTGAAACCAATGCCAAAACTACACTGTGAAAAGTGTCTATATTATCCACTGATTAGTTTTCTATGTTTCGGTAATTTTCCTTGACCGAAATTCGGATTTAGTATTTAGAGTATCTTCTCAAAATTTATTGTCGTTTACCCTAAATTGTAGAGTTAGATCAATTGAAGGATAAAGAGTCAAATAACAAAGATTGTTTGCTCATTGAATCGTATTTGTGTGTGAAAGTGTTGAAATAAGATAAGGGGTGAGAGAGCGTTTGAATTCATCAGTATAATATATTGTGAGATGAACGGAAAAACCATATTTCTCAACGATTCATCTGGGGCTTGCTATGTACATCAATAGTTCTTTGACTGATAAATTAATTAATGTGTAAAATGGAAATTGTGAGATTAAAATGTGAAATATAAATACTTACAAGTGGTTGATTGATTTGTTAAATGTGTGGTATTTGATATTACTGTGATATTTGATTTAATTTCATTAAATATGTGTCATTTGATATTATTGTGATATTTGATTCAATTTCATTAAATGTGTGACACTTGATATTATTATGACATTTGAATTATTTTCGTTAAATGTGTGATATTTGATATTATTGTGATAGTGGGTATCGAATGGATTTTATTTATATGTTTGATTAGACATCATTAGGTGATGTGATAATAAAATGTGGATGCATTTTGATACGTTTATGTGATTATGATGGTGTATAATTAATAATAATGATGTTATAAATTTGTGTTAAGTATATGTGATGATGTATGAGTGATGAGAGTGATGTTATAAGATTGTGATGAGTTTATGTTTGAAGGGTTATTAATGATAGTGATGTTATAAATTATGATGGGAATATTGAAGTAACCCTTTAGGTGATGAAATAATTGTAATTCCAATTTGTATTTGAGATAACGGTCTTAATGGAGTATCATAGGCCAACGAGGGGAAAAAATAAATATTGAGAATTTGTGGAGTGGAGATTATTTTGTTATAATATAGGTAGGGCCTAACAAGCCTAGTGATTCTGAGGAAGTACAACTGAATGAGTCTGACCGTGGTCGTCTTCTGTTGGACCTTAAGGTATTCGGGTGGGAAACTCCTAGGTGACTTGGAGGTAGTGATAGCATTTCAGCAAGTGTACTGAATCGTTGCAAGTAATAATAAAACGGTAGTACCGAGTGTCGAACTCAAGGATTGCGTTTACTATTGAATTATATTTAATTACTAAAATTGAACAAAAGGTTCCCAAGTTGATTGAAATAATATTTGATATTAACAACAGTAATACATTTAATCTTTTATAATGAGAAAAATGTCAGGGATGAGTTTCACTTCGAATCCAGCCGTGGTGTCTAATTTGATCCTAGTTACTGAATTCCTTTATTGAATTATTACCGAATTCTCTTTATTATTCTTGCCATAATGTATTAGTGACAGAACCTTTAATTCCAAAGTAACCCCTAATTCCTTAGTGGATTTAAGATTAGAATTAAGCATTACCGTATAGAAATTATCTTGTAAATTATTGCTTTGCAACTAATTTAATTGGTTTCATGACCTACATCTATCCCTAGACTACAAATTCATGAATTTCTCATCTCAAGCATTCGTAAAGTCCACTTCCGTTTCAAAATACAAATTGTAGAACATTTTAATGTTGATCAAGCAATAAAAAGCATTAAGCACAAAGAAGAGAAAAACAATTTAATAAACTCATTCATATAACTAGAAATCAAATCAGAAAAATAAGGGTTTCATCTGGTTACACTCATCCCTAACAAATAGGGTTTAGTTACTCATGGCAGAAATACAAAAGACAAGGATTAAAGAAGAATTACAAGAATGATTCATGGATGATTCTTGATAAAACTGCTTCAATGGCGTTAGAAACGGTCGTCTTTGAGTTTCTATGCTAGGGCACAAGTCTCCCAACTTCTCAAGAGTCAAAAAGATCCAAAAAAACAGCAAAAAATTGCGTTTTTATGATTACTGATGCGCGTCACGCGCTCCAGGCGCGCGTTGGCAGAGCTGAAACCTGTGAAATGCGCTCCAGGCGCGCATGGCGCGCTCCAGGCGCGCAGCATCTGCTGTCTGACGTAATTTGCATATATCTCATCTTTCGCGTCTGAATTTGGTCCCGGTGTCTTCATGAAAGTTGTAGATATCGATCTTAGCTTTCATTAGCACTTGGAATGACACTAATTGGACATCTAGAACTCCAGATATGGCTGAAATACTCCACATGTATCATGTTGATTTTTCACCAAAATTCAGCACTTCACTTAAAAACAAAACGCAATGTAAAATTACGAAAAACTCCTACTTAATCACTGAAATACAAGTATAACATATTAATAAATTCAAAGAACAAAAGTAAACCGAATGTATCAAATAAATCCTTAATTTAACTGATGATTGAAGATACATAAGACTAAAACAGTGGAAAATTATGCATATGATGAAGAATTATCACAACCCCAAACTTAATCTATTGCTTGTCCCCAAGCAACAATTAATTTCATGTTTGGTGTAGTTAAAAATAACCTTAAACTCAATTTCTCAAATCACATCAAACTCAATTTTCAGTTTCAGCTACTGCAAACATCCATCATGCTCTATGGTTGCTAAAAATTTACAACAGGAATTGTATACATTGGCATTCATTTATCAAATTCAACTCTCTCTTCACACAGTCTCAC
This sequence comes from Cicer bijugum, assembly GCA_037974875.1. Lineage (NCBI taxonomy): Eukaryota > Viridiplantae > Streptophyta > Magnoliopsida > Fabales > Fabaceae > Cicer > Cicer bijugum. The sequence continues at coordinate 3,041,120 of JBBPBT010001310.1, read as the reverse complement.
CAAAATTCTCTCAAGTGTTTAGAAGGGTTATGAATTTATCACTCAAATCCTAGAACATGCATCACGCTACCATAGGCTTGAAAAAATTCTAGTTAGTCATCACTATGCAGCAAATACATACATTTTTAGAGGACTTTCGGGTTGTAATGGGGCTTAGGTAAGGGTAGGACATTTTGGGATAGTAGGCTTTACTGCTTGGAGTTAGGTATATACTTCCAATTTATTCTACCATTTTTTTCTTTTCATTATGGAGATTCTCAAACATTGAACAAAGAACCAAGAATATATTATTTATCGTTCTTTTTTTTTATTTTTTGTTTTTTGTTTTTTGTTTTTTGTTTTTTTTTGAGAATCACCACCCCAAACTTAAAAGGTTGCTATCCCATGAGCAACCCCAAAATTAGAATTTGATCAATACAAAACAAAATTTTTCTACCTAACTCCAAGTTGGGTGATGTAATTGAAGCAAGGTCCTTTTTTTTTTTGTGTTTTGTGTTTTGTGATGTGGCTAGTAACCGAAATAAAGGGGCAAGGCTCAAAGGGGCTAGCAAAGGATAACATTTTTATAGGATAGTTAGAAAGGCTCAAACGACCAAATAAAATTGCCTCAATGTAAGCATAAATTACAAGTGATGCAAGTCAGAATTAGTGCAAGTTCTGAAGGGATAATACATGTCTGGATAATCACACAACAAAGAATTTAAGTGTTTAGGCTCAAAAGCTCACAGTTAGGATAGTAAGAGAGAGTATTAACAATCAACATAATGCCAAACATGTATTCGAAAAGTTAAAATTGTATTTTTGAAAAACTTGATGGCCTATTAGCCTTCTGCAACCATTGAGTAATCAAGCATGTATGCATTAGGGAGACTTATCGACTTGAGCGCTAACATAATCTAAGAAATAGAGTTTAACTTTCGAAATCCCAAACAGAAACTTTAAGATCAAGTGCAAGTTATTACAACTTTTCATCATCAAACAAAGAAAACAAGAAGAAACACAGAAACGCAAATATACTAGACTAAAACAAAGAAGAACAAGAAAAGAAACAAAAAAAGAAAAAGAAAAAAAAATTTCAAAACAAAAGAAAGAAAACTTCTCTAGTTTAGCAATTCAAGGATCCTCGTTTAGATCATCTGCTCCTGTTCCGCTCTGGTCGCCTGTGTACTGGTGAGGTGTAAATAGATCAGCATAAAACATGCCTCCCGGTGTCTGTTGAGAAGAGGCGAATGCTCGATAGAGATTGGTCATCCCCAGTTCTAATCTGGCATGTATATCTCGCTGATCAATCATTACTCGTTCCATCATAGTTTCCAATCTAATGATTCTGTCTTCGTTAGAGAGCTGGACTGGGTGTGGAGGGCGGTGTTGTGGTTCCTGTGGTTCAGTGTGTTCCTCTGCTGGCATCACTGCTGGTGGGGCAACAGGGTAGTCTGCTGGAATCACAGAGTGTTTTGTTATCCATCTTGCAGTGATTGGAGTAGCTGGTTTCAACATTTCTTCGCCTTGTTTTGGCACCACTCTCACCAATTCACATAATTTTCTTATCAGGGAGGCGTGATGGAAGTAGCCTGTTGGGGGATCAAGAATGGTTGTGCCCCGAATATCATTGGCTATTAACATGCCCACATTAATTCTGTCACCTTTTAAGATAGCAAGTAGTAGACATGCTCTTTTAAATGTTATATCAGACACATTCGAACATGGCAATAGTGTATGATGGACAAAAGTACTCCATGCTTTAGCAATCGGGGTGAGGTCCACTGAGCGTAATTTCCGAACGGAGCCATCTCTATTTCGTACCCAATCTGTGCCTGGTCTGCATAAAGTGCGTAGGATTTCCTGACTGCTTGCTCTTATAAGTTGTTTTTCCATAGCCAGAAAGCGGCAGTCATTATAGTTCGGCAGGCCAAAGATTTCGTTGATGACTTGAGGTTTGAAAGGCACCCTTTTTCCCCTCACATAACTCACAAATTGGTCAAGTGGGAATGGTTGGTCAGACTTTAGATCGGAGGCATTAGAGTAGAATTCCACAGCTAGTGATTTGCTCGTTGTGGTTACAAATGTGGTCAGCTTCTCCCATCCTCTGGCAGCAATCATAGCCTGGATGTCAACAAATTCGTCGTCTTCCAACTGAAAATTCTTTTCACTGACGAACTTGTGGACTGCTGGGAGTTTGGCATGGTATTCATGTGTTGCCCTGGTCTTGAATAAGAATGCATCATGCTGTGGGGCAGAGGATGTAGTTGCAACCTTAGTGCGTTTTGCTTTTTGTTGGGTTGCCATTAGGTCCTGCAAAACAAGTAATCACCCCCAAGGTTCAGAATATTCCAAGTTAGAGATAAGTAATTTAAGCACGGTCGACCTTGGAGAAATAACATCATACATGGCCATGAGTTTGTCCACTAACATTCTAAGTGATAATAATGCATGTGCATTGGTTGTGACATTTTATCAAAAAGTTAGCATGCCGGCACAATAGTGGTTATGACATTTTATCAAACAGTTGGCATGCAGGCCTCATAGTGGGTGTGGCATTTTAGCAAACAGTTGGCATGCAAGCATAATAATAGTTGTGGCATTTTATCAAACAGTTAGCATGCAGGCACAATAGTGGTTATGACATTTTATCAAACAGTTGGCATGCAGGCCTCATAGTGGGTGTGGCATTTTAGCAAACAGTTGGCATGCAAGCATAATAATGATTGAAAAACACCCAATCTCGCAACTATTAAACCCATTCGATCTCATTAACAACATACATGCATGCATAATGTATAAAATTCAGCACGGATTCACGTTTACAAGAGACAAACCCACATGCACTAGTAACCAAGAATGAGTTGCTATTAGAAGTTTGAGGAAACTTACTTGAGGATGGGATGATGTTGGATAGGAGAGGGGAACTTACTTGAGGATGAGAGTGAAGAGAGTGAGCTTCAATGGTAATGGTGTTTGTGAAAGAGGGAGGATTTTTGTGAAAGAGGGAGGGTTGTACCTACTTGGGGTGTTTTAAAGCCCAACAATGTGCTTCAAGCGCATGGGACGCGCTTCAGGCGCGCGAGAGGCAGTGATGAATTTGGAAAATGCGCTCCAGGCGCATTAGGGCGCGCTTCAGGCGCGTGGTAACAGAATTGGACGGGACTCACCCAAGAGCTATCTGAAATTGGGTATATGAGGCCGGCTTCTAATAGCTTTACCACCTCTTTCCTGATCACTTCTTTCATTACCGGATTCAATCTCCTTTGGGGTTGTACTACCGGTTTGTGATTGTCCTCCATGAGGATTTTGTGCATACAAAAAGTCGGACTTATTCCCTTCAAGTCACCAATGGACCAACCGATAGCACCCTTGTGCTTCCGCATAATTCTCAACAACTTTTCTTCTTGCAACTCGCTCAAGCTTGCACTAATTATGGCTGGATTTTTTTCTTCTTCACCCAGGAATACATATTTCAAATGAAGAGGCAGCTGCTTGAGTTCAATCAGTGGTGTCTTTTTCTCCGCGGACTTGTCTTCATTTCCTTTCAAGTCCTCCCACCTAGTAGGAAAACGGGGGGAGTAGGATGGTGATGCTTCTAACATGGCCAACACCTCTTTCATCTTTGGGTCTTCACTTTCTTGAACGACATCTTGGGGTAGACATAAAACTCTTTCTAATGGCAGGCTGGGTGTTTGATGCGTTATTTCTTCATTGACTATCTCATCTAAAATCTCGATTCGATTGCACCCTTCTCTTTCTCTTGAGTGTTCCATGGCTTTCAGAATGTTAAAAGTGACTGTTTCCTCATTTACTTTTAGGGTTAAGGTGCCATCTGCTACATCAATCATAGCTCTCCCTGTTGCTAAGAACGGTCTCCCCAAAATCAAAGGAATGTCGTTGTCTTCTTCCACATCTAGTACCACGAAATCCACTGGAAAAATGAACTTATCCACTTTAACCAACACATCTTCCACTACTCCATAGGGATGTTTCATTGAGCGATCCGCAAACTGTAACATCAGTTGTGTGTCCTTGACTTTTCCGATGCCTAGCTTTTTGTATATTGAAAGGGGCATAAGACTTACACTAGCTCCAAGATCACACAAAGCTTTCCCAAAAGTTCTATTACCAATAGCGCACGGGATTGAGAAGCTTCCAGGGTCCTTGAGCTTCGATGGCAACTTCCTTTGTAGTATAGCACTACACTCTTCCGTAAGCATAACTGTTTCTCCCCCGATTTTTCTTTTTTTCGACAGAATCTCTTTCATGAACTTAGCATATGTCGGCATCTGCTCTAGTGCTTCTGCAAAGGGGATGTTAATCTGTAATTTTTTAAAAACATCAAGAAACTTCCCAAATTGTTTTTCAGTTTCTCCCCTCCTTAATCTTTGAGGGAATGGGAGTCTAATTTCTGGTTTTGGCAGTGGTTCCCTTTTTTGTACCATAGGTTCTTCCCCCTTTTCAATAGCGATGTGCTCTTCACCCGGTATTGGTGTGGCCATTTCCTCCAGGTGGGTTGGAGTCAAGGTACTTCTACTCTGTTTGGCTTTAGGTGGTACTTGTTCCCTCACCTTGCCACTCCTCGTGGTCACTGCATTAACATTGTTTCTAGGATTCGGAACTGTGTCACTAGGCAAATTTTCGGACGTTCTTTGTGCCATTTGTTGAGCAAGTTGACCCACTTGAGTCTCAAGATTCTTTATTGATGCAGAGTGATTTTTCTGAATGGCTCTTGACTCTTCAATGAAAGAACTGGTGCTTGTAACTAGTTTCTCTATAGCGCTCTCCCAAGCAGCCTTTCTCGGTGGGACTTGGTTTGTTTGAGCTCCCTGTTGACCCTGAGATCCACCTTGTTGATCTCTCCAAGAAAAATTTGGATGATTTCTCCAACCAGGATTGTACGTACTAGAGTAGGGGTTATTCTGCCTGTTGTTGTTGTTACTCACAAAATTCACCTGTTCTAGTTCTTCTACCTCATTGTCATCCAGTGCTTCACAAACTCCAGTTTTATGTGCTCCTCCACAAAGGTTACAACTAGTCTGCTTTAGTAATTTAACAGGGGCCACTTGGGGTTGTATATTTAGAGCTACCATTCCCTTCTTGATCTCAGTGGCGATAACCTCTTCCATCTTCGATATAAACCTGCTTGGAGCTAACCCATCCATAACATTCAACTCCATTACACCACTTGTCGACCCACCACTTCTGTCATACAACACCATCTGTTCATTTGATGCCATGATCTCAATAATTTTTCGTGCTTCTGTTGCGGTTTTGTAATTCAAAGAACCATCGGCTGTGGCATCTAACATAATTCTAGTGCTCGGCCTCAAGCCATTACAGAATATTTGCATTTGGCAGTGTCGTCATAAGAATGATTAGGACATCCGGCTAGTAAGTTTCTGAATCTCCTGTAGGTGTCACGAAGAGATTCCCCCTCTTTCTGTTTGTAACTGGTGATATCTTGCCGCTTTCTAATGAACATGGCTGGGGGGAAATATTATTCCAAGAACTTATCCTCAAGATCATCCCATGTGGTGATGCTGTCGGCGGGGAATGAAAGAAACCACTCTTTAGCATCATCTATCAAAGAGAATGGAAATAGCTTCAATTTCTTGCATTCTTCAGAAACCCCATCCACCTTCACTGTTTCACATAATTCAAAGAAATTTGTGAGGTGTCTGTTGGCGTCTTCGTTATGTCTACCGGCAAAATGAATTTCCCTCAACTCTCGGTATAGAGCAGGACTTATTTCAAACTTATTGACTGTAACCGGTTGGTGACGAATGGGTAATCGAGCACGATTTCTGTTTCGATTCCCATACTCTCCGAGAGTATGTTCTGGTGGTGGTGGTTCGGCCATTTCAGTTAATATGACAGAATCACCTAAAACCTCTTCGTCCACTACTAAATGTCTTTCCCTTTGTCTCCTTTCTCGAGCTGCTTTTCTATGTGCTTTCGCTGTTTTTTCAATTTCTGGATCAAAGATAAGTTCAGCTGAGGACTGGCCTCGCATACAAGGTTAGACAAAATGTGAGTATATAAGAGATTTAAAATAAGGAAAAAAACAAAAATTTTATTGCAGAGCAAAAAATTTCTATTAAGTAAATAAATTAAACTCAATAGTGATATGGCAATCCCTGGCAACGGCGCCAAAAACTTGATAGCGTTTCAGCAAGTGTACTGAATCGTTGCAAGTAATAATAAAACGGTAGTACCGAGTGTCGAACTCAAGGATTGCGTTTACTATTTAATTATATTTAATTACTAAAATTGAACAAAAGGTTCCCAAGTTGATTGAAATAATATTTGATATTAACAACAGTAATAAAATTGATCTTTTATAATGAGAAAAATGTCAGGGATGAGTTTCACTTCGAATCCAACCTTGGTGTCTAATTTGATCCTAGTTACTGAATTCCTTTATTGAATTATTACCGAATTCTCTTTATTATTCTTGCCCTAATGTCTTAGTGACAGAACCTTTAATTCCTAAGTAACCCCTAATTCCTTAGTGGATTTAAGATTAGAATTAAGCATTACCGTATAGAAATTCTCTTGTAAATTATTGCTTTGCAACTAATTTAATTGGTTTCATGACCTACATCTATCCCTAGACTACAAATTCATGAATTTCTCATCTCAAGCATTCGTAAAGTCCACTTTTGTTTCAAAATACAAATCGTAGAACATTTTAATGTTGATCAAGCAATAAAAAGCATTAAGCACAGAGATGAAAAAAACAATTCAATAAACTCATTCATATAACTAGAAATCAAATCAGAAAAATAAGAGTTTCATCTGGTTACGCTCATCCCTAACAAATAGGATTTAGTTACTCATGGCAGAGATACAAAAGATAAGGATTAAAGAAGAATTACAAGAATGATTCATGGATGATTCTTGATAAAACTGCTTCAATAGCGTTAGAAACGGTCGTCTTTGAGTTTCTATGCTAGGGCACAAGTCTCCCAACTTCTCAAGAGTCAAAAAGATCCAAAAAAACAGCAAAAATTTGCGTTTTTATGATTGCTGATGCGCGTCACGCGCTCCAAGCGCATGTTGGCAGAGCTGAAACCTGTGAAATGCGCTCCAGGCGCGCAGCATCTGTTGTCTGACGTATTTTGTATTTTTCTCATCTTTCGCGTCTGAATTTGGTCCCGGTGGCTTCTTGAAAGTTGTAGATATGGATCTTACCTTTCATTAGCACTTGGAATGACACTAATTGGACATCTAGAACTCCAGATATGGCTGAAATACTCCACATGTATCATGTTGATTTTTCACCAAAATTCAGCACTGCACTTAAAAACAAAACGCAATGTAAAATTACGAAAAACTCCTACTTAATCACTGAAATACAAGCATAACATATTAATAAATTCAAAGAACAAAAATAAACCGAATGTATCAAATAAATCCTTAATTTAACTGATGATTGAAGATACATAAGACTAAAACAGTGGAAAATTATGCATATGATGAAGAGTTATCAGGTAGCACTCCAAATGTTGGGAGCTACCATACAACACACGTTTACCTCGACTATCACATATATGTGTCGTGTTGAGTTGAGGGGATCTATGAGGACAAGACCAATTTGAATTGTCTGTTCAATGGGATAGTGGCATAGTATCAAGACTCCTAACCAAGTGCTTCAGAGTTAGAATTGTACCACATTGTGAAGTAGAGTCTAAGCTCATGCATAGCATTGCATTTTCATGTAATTGTTTTGTTGTCATTAATGTGTACAACATGCGATAATAATCTCTCTTAGACGATTTGATGTTACAGTGAAAGGTATTGATTTCCCTTCAGTGATTTTGACTTTTTAATGTGATATTTTTCTTAAACAATGTTTGTGTAATTATATGGTTCTATAATGATTGTTTGCATATTTTTCTTACTTATATTATGCTATTAACGTTGTTTCAAAAATCATCATACCATATAAAATATATGAAAATAAAAGAAATCAATTACGGTATTACTAATATCTTAAGATGATTATTTATAAAATAAATAACTAAAAATAGAAAATAGGTAGAAATAATTAAAATATAACTATGTGCAACTTAACATCAGTCAAATGCACATCAAAACATCACATTAATTACTCTACAGGTAAAATCAAATAAAATCTTATTCTTTAAAATATTACACTAAAATACTATTATTTTTAGAAAAATTTGTAAAATAATAAAATATAGCATATATTATTTATATCCCTCATTTAGTCAAATATGTACAAGATTAACACATTATAGACAATACACATATAAAGAAAATTAACCATAAAAATAATTAACATATATTCTAAAATAATTTTAGCATCAAATTAATTATCTAAAATCCTATTTAACTAATAAAATAGTTTATTATAAAATTTAGGAGGTTATAATAGGGGTAGAAATCGGTTTGCAATTGAGATGTCCCATATCATCCAAGAGGTCCAAAGCATATTTTTGTTGATTAAGAGAAATGTCATTTGATTGTCGAGCAACCTCAAGCCCAAGGAAATATTTGAAAGAGTCCAAGTATTTGATTCAAAATTAAGAATGGAGAGAAGACTTAACAAATTGTATTTCTTATGAATCATTGAAATATCATCTACATAAACCAACAAAAAATTGAAATGAGCATCATGGGATTTAACAAACAAGGAATAATCAAAAACAGATTGAGTATATCCCAAAGATAAGAGAGCATAAGTTAGTTTATGATTCCAATTTCCACTAGCTTGTTTTAAACCGTAAATTGACTTGGTCAATTTACAAACTAAATTTGGTTTTGGAGGGGTAAAACCAGAAGGAAGTTGCATGTAGACATTCTCATGGAGATCTCCGTATAAAAAAGTATTGTTGACCTTTAATTGATATAAATACCATTGTTTAATAGCTGCAATAGCCAAAACAAGTCTAATGGTAGTTATTTTAATTAAAGGAGAAAATGTTTCTAAATAACCTACTCCTTTCAATTGAGTATATCCTTTAGAAACAAGTATAGCCTTATGACTTCCAATACTACCATCAGAATTGGGTTTGGTTTTAAAAACCCATTTATAATCAATATAAGTTTTACCATAAGGTAAGTAAGTTAATTCCCAAGTTTTATTAAGTTCAAGAGCCTGAATTTCTTGTTCCATAGCATGCTCCAAACAAATAAATTTAATTGTTTGTGTATAAGAACGAGGTTCAGGAATAGAAGTCAAAGCAAATAAATAAGATTTATAAGCAGCGGATACATTGCCATAAGATAAACAATGGTCTAAAGAATGAGGATTACCTAATATAGTATTATTGGAAGATCTAGAGGCAGGAACAATATTACATTCATATTCTTGTAAGTAACTAGGAGCATTTCTTACTCTACTAGAAGCATAGACAACATATTAAGGGGCAAAGGCAGTATCAAAAACAGATTCATACATAATAGGGGGGATATCAAAATTAGGAAAAACATGGGAATGCTCATGATCAGGAAATTGTGTAGGACAAGATAAAGGATCAACACATTCAATATCACAAGATAAGTCAAAAGTGTTATGCTTGATAGGCAAAGGATGTAGAGTTAGGAGTATGCGACTGAGTAGAATGTTGTTCATGAAAAGGTAAAACATTTTCATAAAACACCACATGTCTTGAAAGAAAAATATGTTTAGTATGCAAGTCAAATAAAACATAACCCTTTACTGAGTAATTGTCATTAAGACCTAGTAAAAAATCAAGAATCAAGTCGTGATCACAATACTGAGTTATTGTCTTGAACGTAATGCAGCAACTAATAAAGGATGATGTACAAGAAGGAATGGATCTGAAATTGAAGAGTTCATCAGAGAGCTTCTTGAGAGTTGTAGTGGAATCCCGTTGTTTAATGGTGAATAAATATGAATTTTTTTGAGATATTTGGACAAAATCACCTTGAGAAAATTAATTCTTGAGTTCTTGCCAAACAACAGATGTATCGTCAATTCAAAGAATGCTACCAACAATATCGAGGGAAATGGAGTGATAGAGCAACGAAAGAACAAGTTTATTGCAACGTTTCCAGGCCGACAAAACTGAAGTGATAAGGTCTGGTTTCTTGATTGAACCATCAATAAAAGCCATATTTGTTTTTCATTTGAAGAGAAATATACATTGTGCGAGCCCATGCATGATAGTTTGAAGCATCAAAAATGGGAGACACCAAGACAAGAGACAAATTCTCATTGGGATGAATGTCAAAGGGATTACTGGGATCTTGATTTGGATGAGGAGGATCGAAAAGAGGAGGAGATGGCGGCGGCATCGATGTAGGTATGTTGACCATGGAAAAAGAAACAGAGAATGGTAAATCTAAATGAACATAGAAGAGAAAGAAGATCAAGAGGGGGCTAAAATTGGTGTTCGACAACTGATATGATGTTATATAGTGAGCTAACAAAACTGTCTAGTATGAGGACAATTTATAGGCTAACCAAATCAAAACAACCAAACCCAAGAATTAAAACTAACTAACAAAAAAAAACTAATAACAATAATAAATAATACAGATTCTATAAAATATAAAATCAAATAATGTTATCAATGAATAAATATAAAAAAAAAATACGGAATAAATATGTACCATTGATACATAAAATTATATTCTTTATTTTTTAGTTTAAAATTTAAATAAAACACTTAAAAATATCAACAACGTACCATTCATAGTAAAACAACTTAGAACTGATCAATTTAATTATCCACGGTTACTTTTCGAAAGATAAAATCAAAACACTCAAATAGTCTTCAATTTCATACATTTAAAGGCAACAAGAAAAAAAAAAAATAAAAAATCCTGCTTGCTCGGTGACGCGTTTTTGCATTCTAAAGTGTCTTGTTTAAATTTTAAACAGAAAAAATTCTATGTATTCATTGAAAAATATTTAAAAATAAAACGATAAAATTAATTTTTTTTAAACTATTTCATTTATTAAATTGAAATTTGATTAAAAGCATTAACAATTGAAATTAGTTTCTATTTTGGAAACCTTACACTACTAAAAAAAAATAGGATTTAGCGTCGGCCTAAAGCCAACGCTAATAAGGCAAAAATCGACGCCAACGTCGATTTAGCGTCGGGGTCGGGCCTAGACTAAAACGGTCGAAGCTAATTCTTAGCGACAGACAAATATCATCCGACGCTACGCCGACGCTATGTGTAAATTTGAAACATCCGACGCTAAAAATGTCAGTTGCCCTGAGCCCAAAATAGTTGCGTCGGATTGCCAACGCTAAAGTCAAAATAAAAGTCAACTTATGTTATAAAGTTGCGTCGGATTGGTCGACACTAAATTAAAATTTATTTAATTTATTATTTTTAATTTTGTAGCCTCTGCTTTGCTGAATTTCATTTTTTTTAATAATATAATTGATTGCTAATAAACATTAAAAGTCCTTCTTTGACATTATATCAAACGCACAGAGTATTAAATAACATAACAAAATATCATGTGTTCTGAAGTTACAAAATAACAAATAGAATCGAATAACAACTTTAACAAAGTTACCTAATACATAATTGTCAACCAATTACTACAAAAAGTAAGCATAACTATGACATTAAGGTTCGTCAAGCGACACGTCGTCCAAATTATGATCGTAATGAGGATGTGAAGGAGGATGACTCGCAGTAGATGATCCACCAGCTGATTGACGTAGCAAAGCGTCAATTTTATCTCCAAAAAATTGCTTTAATGCATCAAAATCATTCTCTAACTTCTTTGAACGCTCCCTAGCCTCTTCGACGACCTTGGTAGCCACTTGAGCATGGGCCACTGCATCCTGAGCAATTTGTTCAGCTCTAATTCTAGATGCCCTCTTCGCTTCTAAAGACATCTCAGTCATGGAATTAGAAAGATTCTGGGAATGTTGTGTAAGCAATACACACCCCTGTCGGACGTTAATGGACAAGTCTCTCGTACCATAAACTCGACCACGAGTGCGACCCCCTGCAGATTCAGTCCATAACTTAAGTATTGTCCCTCCATCTACCTCTTTACCACTTTCTTCACTTGTTTTGCCAATTTGTGTTTGTACTTCCTCCAATTTTTTTTTTTAAAATGTTCCCTGATAAATGGAATAAATTAATAACGTAATATATGATCAAATTTCTAAAATAAATTAAACAAACAAGTGTATAATAAAGGGATTGTTCTTCTAGGTATAAATGACATCATATTATTTTTTGGTTGATTTGTAATATAAAGAATTTACATAAATAAAGAACATACATAGGTAGATTTTGCGCGACTATCAACCCAAGCGCCATTTTTTTCTCTTGTGGGTTGTCAAAAAAAACTCATCTGGAAGTAAATCTCTTTGAAGGTTATTGCTCTACAAATAAAATCAAGATTACTGGACATACACTTTTAAGCATTTTTGTAACAAAATCTATACCTTTTGTGGAACATGCCAATTAGACCTAATTGCCAGAAGTTGAACACAAATTGATAACATTGATTGGGTAGCCCCCTCGTAGATGGGCTTGTTGGTGGATATCAACTTGTCATAAAACAGTTTTGCATCTTCGTTAGGCAACTCATCCTCAGCAAATGTCTCATTTCCCATGTTAATGTTCACATCAAGGACATCTCGATAAGGCCTAAAAGCATCAGACACCATTTCATCCATTGCATTCAATTGATCTTCGTGATGCACAATCCTACTACTAGTCGACCCACCTCTTGTTTCAACCATTGGCTTAACTTCTCCATGTTTAGTCCAAATCCAATAATCTGGTTGAAATTCATCCCAATACAAGTGAAGTCTAACAGTAGTTGCTGCAGATATCTTCATACACTTGTATTTTATGCACGAACACCTTATCCCTCCCTCAGATATACAAATCGGTTGTTTCAAAGCCCTCTTCACAAAATCTTTAACACCACTAACATACTCCTCTTTCAATCCGCGTCTATTTTCATGTACCCTATTGTACATCCAAGTACGATCCATTTACTATAAGACCAAAACTTAACTTGTCAATCACTAAATAAGTTTGAAAAATTAGTTAAAGATTAATATTCAAGCAGTAACAGAATTTCCAATTTATATCATAGCATTGCATAACAATGCAACTAACTAATTAGTTAGATAATCAAATTAATAACAAAGTACACCAACAAATAAAGTATAATTAATTTACAGAATTTTATGTGAATTAGTTACTTTAAATTTTTGTAACAGAGGGGTAAAGTATCATGAGGCTGAGTTCTGGAAATTTGGAGAAGAAGGGAACAAGTATTTCAGACATGCCACAGGACAACTATATGCTATCTCTAGGGATCTTGCAGACTATATATCCATCAATTGGTAATTCATTTAATTTAACAATGTTTTAGTTTTGTTGAATATTTTACCCTCATTTATTAAATTGATTACTTTCTTTCCTAATTTAGTTCTACTTATTATTGTATTGTCCCTTTAATGAAATATTTTTTTGTTAAAGAAACAGAAAATATGTAAAATGTAAAAAAAAAAATATGTAAAAAGTTATCCATCATAATAAGTAGAAAGACATATTTATTTATATATAAATAAAAATATAAATTTTTATCCTCACTTGCATATTTAAAAAATCAATAAACAGAGTTCGGCGAGGTTTTTTAAATTCATCATGTACACCAACAAACAAACTCAACAACATCCATATTAATAACAAAGTATAATTAAATTAACAACATCCATACTTTTCAAGTGCTTATAATCCTTCCCCTCCAAAATACGATTTGTTGTTTATCGAAATTCACTAGGATACAGTTACCAAGTTATGCATCAATGTATTTGGGATAGTTAGAAAGCAACAATTTACAGAACCAAGCAGAAAAATGAACCAGAAATGCATAAAGCAGAAAAATAAACCAGAAATCATGTCTAAGTTATGTATAAGTTAATATAAGCAATTAAAGATATATATTGTCCATTCCAGTCATAATATATAATTCAAAGGTAATATAGTTGATTCAAATGATATATATTGTCTAATAATTAAACTTTTCTGATTTGATTCATTGAATAAGGCAGCAATGTAAATGTATATAGCCATGTCTAATAATGAAAGTTATGCAGTTGTGGTCTAAACTTTATTGGTGCTCAAAATAACCCAAACACTTTGTGTTATATGCCATTATTCAATGTTAACATCAATGCTTCTTTGCCCATTCGAGTGACACCACAAGTGACTTTTGTATGTAAATATTCTTCTTTTTTTTTAAATTTCCTAAATTGCAACTGTTTAAAAAAAATTTCCCAAAATGCCATACTTTTTAAACTCAACAGGAAGTCTTTTCCTGGGGAAGCGACCTCCTGAAGAGGAAGTCTCTCCCTGGGGAAGCGACCTCCTACAGGGCATGGCACGTTTTTCGATTTTTTTTTTTTGAAAAATTGTTTATTTGTTTATTATTATTAATTTTATTATTTAAAAAATTAAATATATTAATAAATTTGTAAATAAAGTTTATAATTGAATTATTATTATTATTATAAAAAATTATTATACATATAATTAAAAATTATTATAATTAAATTAAATTATTAATTTAATGATTTAAAAAATAAAAATAGTAATAATAAATTAAAAAATACATTAATAAATTATAAATAAATGTTATATTTTTATTATTGTTATTATGATAATAAATAATTATTATACTTATAATTAAAAATTATTATATTTAAAATTATATTATAAATTATATATATTATATTATAATTTTCAAAATAAATAAATAAAATAAAAATTGAATAATAATAACAATTAAATGAAAAGAAATTTATATTGCTAACATGAAAATTAAAATACATGAAATTTGGAAACATAAAAGATTTCAAATTTATATCAATGATGTCCACCTAAATGACCTCAGTCCCACATGTAGGGTGTCTTCGAACTCGTCACATGCAAAATTTGAAAGCTAGACGAGTTCGAAGACACCCTACATGTGGGACTGGGGTCATTTAGGTGGACATCATTGATATAAATTTGAAATCTTTTATGTTTCCAAATTTCATGTATTTTAATTTTCATGTTAGCAATATAAATTTCTTTTCATTTAATTGTTATTATTATTCAATTTTTATTTTATTTATTTATTTTGAAAATTATAATATAATATATATAATTTTAAATATAATAATTTTTAATTATAAGTATAATAATTATTTATTATCATGATAACAATAATAAAAATATAACATTTATTTATAATTTATTAATGTATTATTACTATTTTTATTTTTTAAATCATTAAATTAATAATTTAATTTAATTATAATAATTTTTAATTATATATATAATAATAATTTTTTATAATAATAATAATTAAATTATAAACTTTATTTACAAATTTATTAATATATTTAATTTTTTAAATAATAAAATTAATAATAATAAACAAATAAACAATTTTTCAAAAAAAAGAAAATCGAAAAACGTGTCATGCCCTGTAGGAGGTCGCTTCCCCAGGGAGAGACTTTCTCTTTAGGAGGTCGCTTCCCCAGGAAGAGACTTACTATTGAGTTTAAAAAGTGTAGCATTTTGAGAAATTTTTTTCAAACAGTAGCAATTTGAAATTTTTTTTAAAAAAAGTAGGATATTTACATACAAAAGTCACCACAAGTAGCTTTAGCTTTGTCATGCAGTAAACTGACATAAATAAAAACAAGGTACGTGAAAAATAAACTTGTTATAACTACAATTTAAATAAAACTAACGTATATGAAAGATAAATTTTTTATGACTACAATATAAATAAAACTAACTTACATCAAAGATTAAAAATTCTTATAGCTAAAATATAAATAACAACAACGTACATGAAAGAATAAAACTCTTCAATTATATCAAATATTTTAAATTAAAATAGATATATGGGTATTCTTTCAAAATAGTTATGTATTTACCAACAATTGAATAGATTTTCTATTCATTAAAATAATTAAATTAATTAAATAAAAAATACTTTTAAAATATTAAAAAATATATCCAATAGAAACTAACGTAATAATCTACTAATTTCTAACATTTGGCTATCAATATATATATTATCTTAATCTTAAATATTATTATAATGGGGTATTAAAGCTTCTACATGATAAAAAACGTTGGTCATTAAGATGATAAAAAACGCTGACTTATTTATTTAGATTATTAAAAACGCCGGTTGTTTTCTTTTTAAGAAGTCTTGGTTTTTTATTTTTAGAATAATATATTATATATAGTATAAAGCAACAAGAATAAATCTCATTGCAATTTGACATTGAAGCTATTTGAAAATGGCTAACTTTTCGTTCATTCTATGTATCGTCTTAGCCCTTATTTTTTCAGGTATATAATTTTTTATATCAAATTCTTACCACCTATGTGTGTTGACGGTATTTAATAAGTTAAATTAATAATATTTTTTTTAATAATGTATTTTGTTTTAATTGTTACAGCTATGACAAGTGGTGTAAATGGACAACAAAAAAGATGTATTTATGTACTCAGTAAAAATTCTTGTACCCTCGAAACATGCAGAAAAACATGTTATTTTAAATATCAGGGGAAAAACGGTTGGGGACAATGTGTTAGTGCAAACCCTTTTACACCTTATAGTTGTGTTTGCACATATGATTGTTCAACCTAAAACAAAAATATAATCATTGCTCTATTTTAAATGTAAAAACATATCAAATTAATAAAGCTAATACATTTCAGAAATTTACATTTTATGTTTAAAAAGTATATTAAACATTTTAGTATACCTTTTTTTGTCTATAAAATATTTTAGTATACTTTATATAAAATTACACTTTAAAAAATCTCTTCATTTTTGTTTTTAATGTTAGTATACTTTAGTGCCATTAAAAACAAAACTTGAGAAATCTTTTATAATGTAATTTTGGTTAAAGATTTTGATCATAGTATAAATTTGTTTGCCTTCTTTCGAAAGACAATGACTAAAAGCAAATAAAAAAATGTTCATAGGCATACAACACTAAGTAAGTTTGAAAATAGCAATAAGACTATTTTGAATAATGTGAAAGGGTACGGTGTAGCTACACCTGAAGGACATTTATGTATGTATGATCACAAATATATTAGTAATAAAACTTTAACAAAGCGTCACTGACAAGTCAGACAGTGTAATCGTTGCATTGGTTTAGAGTCTTATGAGGTGAAACACGCGGTGCAACAACATACAAGATAAAATAAGAAATTGGAAACAAAACAAACATCAATTCTATAAAATATAAAACTCGTATGTAATAGTATTATATGAAATATTCTTATTTACAACGTTATAACAAAGTTTTGAATCTAATTTTCTTACTCTAATTAAGAGAGGCATTCTTGTCGGAAAGTATTGTTTCCACAATACTTTTGTCAATGTTTTTACTTAATTTTATAAAATGAGTATATTAAAGTAATTTTCATAATAACATCTGCTCGTATAACTCCTAAATTAATGTGTTACTATATGAATTATTTTATTGTATGTTAACATACTAACGGTAATAACTTCGTTACATACCATACAAAGTTGGATAAGATTATCTATATGAATTGTACCAGTAAAAAATAATCATGTGTCTTTGACTAATCATATAAACAATAACTATGTGTTTCTGACTAATCATGTAATTAAACACTTAATATATAATTTAGAATATTAGTTGCTTAAATTGAATAATGCATATACGTTCTCTAGAATTTAATTACAAAAATGAATATATTAAAGTAATTTTCATAATAACATCTACTCATATAACTCCTAAATTAATGTGTTACTATATGTATTCTTTTATTGTATGTTAGAGTACTAACGGTAACAACTTCGTTAGATACCATGCAAAATTGGATAAGATTACCTATATAAATTGTATCAATAAAAAATAATCATGTGTCTCTGACTAATTATATAAACAATAATCATGTGTCTGTGACTAATCATGTTATTAAACACATAATAATTTATAATATTAGTTGCTTAAATTGAATAAATACATATATTCTCTATGATTTAATTGCAACTCATCTGCTTCAAAATTTTAAGACTTAGGAAATTCCTTTTGAACTTCATTTTCTACAATTTTCATATTTTTTGGATTGTTTTTCGTATGATTTTTAATCAAATTTTTTAATTCTTACATGCAAAAAGTTAATGGAAGAAATTATGGGATTTTTGTAGAGCATGATAATACAAATCTAATGTCATTAATAAAAATTTAAATATTTTTAAATACGGGTCTGGTCTACGATGGACCTGTTATTCATATTAGAATTTCCTTTCATATAAGGAATAAAAAACATATCCTAGTCACATTTTTATAATTTAGCTTTTCCCATTTAAAATCAAAATTTTCATAAAATTATATACATACTTATGTGGTAAGGGTTTATAAAGATAAAGAATCCATGATTGTTCTAATTATATGTGATTTTCTAATACATGAATGTGTTCTCTGTCAAGTACTGGACCTCTATACGCTTAGTTGGGCTTGTTGAGCGTGACTTACTTCTTCTTTTCTTTTCTTTTTTTGGCTAAGTCAATAACTTTCTGTTTGTATCATTTAGAGTATCTCCAACGATAGTTAGTTACATAAAATTTAGTTTTTGATAAGTTTACTGTTGGAGATGTGTCAAGTTGTAATCACGGTTCTCTCAAGAAAGAATGATGCTTTCATCGCGAATAATAATAAATGTATGACTTATCAGTGGTAAGCCTATTTAATAAATCTGTGAGTTCACAGTTGACTCTATTTAATGAATCTATATTGAGTTCACCGTTGTAGATGCTCTTAAATGTTTCCCTTTACTTTATTTTACTTAAACAATACAAACTAAATTCGCCCTCTAACTAATTCCGTCTAAATCTTCATTTTCACTCGGAATTTTACTCTATTTAATGAATTAGGATAATAATTTTTTTTAAACATTCAATTATCTCAATACAAAGATTTGTATTATATTTGTTTGCATGTTATTGAAAAGTAATTACTTAAATATAAACAATATGACTGTAATATATATAATATAGTTTGAAAAATTTTAACTGCAAGATTTATTGACAAGAAATTCTTTTCAAAATAACTCTTGTTAAGATATGGAATTGTCATTTAGAAATAGATTGTGTACTAATGCATTTTACTCTATTTAATGAACACAGATAATAATTTTTTTTAAACATTCAATTATCTCAATACAAAGATTTGTATTATACCATGCTATTGAAAAGTAATTACTTAAATATAAACAATATCACTGTAATACATATAATATAGTTTGAAAATTTTTAACTACAAGATTTATTGACAAGAAATTCTTTTCAAAATAACTCTTGTTAAGATATGAAATTGTCATTTGAGAAATAGATTATCTACTAATGCATTTTATCTATTATCAAACATCAATTTCAATATGCATCAACAATATTTATTGTCAATACATGGATTTCTTTTAAATATTCAAAGAACTAATTAGCTTAACATAACAAACGAAATAATTATTTATAATCCTCCCCATTAATAACTTGATATCCACAGTCTTGATTCCTTTAGAATACTCCAAGAGCTAATTACTAAACATATAATTTCAATATTTTTTTTCTTTCAAAGTTACATTCTTGAATTCAAATATTTGATTTCACACTTCAAGGATTTAATCGAATAACACATAACATAAACTACTACTTTCCTAACCAAAATTTTCAAGCCCTTGTGCCCTATAAACTCTAATGCTCAAACTCTTTTTATAAAATTTATTGCTTCCATTCAAACTCATTTATTTAAACACAACTTGTTACATTACTCAAATAAAATGAAAAATCAAATTTTCCCATCTTGACACATACAAATCATCCCTTTTCAAAAGTTGAGGGGGTTTTGCCTAATTTCTTGTTATTCAAGTTACTAACATCTCTATTTCAACATTAACGAAGCATCAAAGTAAAAAAATAATAATTTTACTCCTTTATTTAGGATTTTGATTTTTGAAAAGAAAATGAGTTAAAAATGTTTTCTTTAACTTCCTAAACACTAATAACAACCATAAATAGTGATAAAAAAGCAAGATTAAAACTTAACCATAAAAAAAAAATCACTTTTACTATACCATTCATATATCTGGGTTTGAGAGAAAAGAGGGGAGAAATAACTACCTAACTTGTGATCTAAAGATCTTTATCTTTCTCTCTAAGAATGGAGTATGTTAGTAGTTGGCCATTTTGAGAAAGGAAGCCTTAAAGGAGCTCAAAAATGGACGAGAAGTTGTAGGTTTTTATGAATTTGGAGAAGATGATGGAATGTTTTGAAAAGAGAAGAAGAAAAATGAATATGACAAATAATAGGGAGGGAATGAGTCTTCCACTTAAATTGGAGAGGCGAAAATTAAAATTTTCTTCCCTTAATTAAACTATTCTCTCAATTCTTAATCAATATCCGAAAATTCCTAACCACAAATTTACGCATATCAAATTAAATCTTAAACTCTCATATTATATATACACTACTTAATTAGTTTAGTCACTTAAAGAAAAAAAAGAAATTGCTGCTTGTTCTATTGCCTCAAGCTTAAGTTTTTTAATATAAAAAAAGTATAGCGGCACTCCTACAATCAGGTACACCATTCCCATTATCATAGAGTTGATAAACTTTAGACTTAAAAAAATAGGAGGAATTGATATTGTTGATCCGTTCACTAGTAAAATTAAACCTTATTATATTGACAATTTTTGATTGGTTGTAATACTCTAATGTAAAATAAATAAAAAGCAGTAACAAATTTATTATTATTGAAAATTTTGTTACATCTATAATAGGAGATATATGTAACATGTCTATTCTCTTAAGTTCAAATAAATTAGAAAAACTCTCTCACTGAATAATCTCCCTCGCGCGCGAATTGTTTTCACAATTTTCATCTCCCTAACGCGAACTCATCTCCCTCACACCGACTTCAACGTCGTTGACAACTTGATCGGTCGCAAAGCTTTTCTACTTTTGCACCGATGACGAGCTTCTTTCTCTTCTCCTTCCATCTGTCGAGAAATGTTGCCATCGAGAAGTGTCGATGTCGATTTCTTTCACCGTCGAGTAGTGTTGTCCTCCGTCGAGAAAATGTTTGTTCCTGTCTTTTCTATTTCCATTCGTCTCATTCCCTTTGGCGTTGTTTTAACCCTAAGTCGGTGTTCTTTTTCAATTGAACAGAAGATGAAGTCTAGTTAAAGAACAATTTTGCATCAAACTTGGTGTCTCTTCCAAACATGTTTCTTCCTTTCTCTGCTAATTTTCTGATAATTCTTGTTTCTTACTTAGCAATTTTGATTCTAGGTCATTTACCTAACATATTTGGTTCTAGTAGTTTAATTTTGCTGATTTTGCTAATTTTGCTATTGATTTTGTTGTATGATTTTCTGATTTTGCTATTGATCAACTAGACGATTTTTTATCTCACATAGCTTAGTCAAAAAGATCTTATGTATGAGGAATTTCTCAGAATAATAAAATTTCAAAACAAAATAATGAAAGTACAAAACAAGAAGAAGCTCAAATAAGGGACAAAATCTTAATGTCTTATAAGTTTTACAAACACACTTTAAAGACTACCTATATAAATAAAATGGCTTGCATTCAGTGATTTCTTATACAGACAGAATATGATGGAAGATTCTTGTGGATATGTTTATATGTTGGAAATTATTTGCTGAATGTCGACTGCTTCAGTGGTTTTATAAAGCTGAAGACACAGTGAAAATGTTTGATTTTGTTCTTTGCATTTTGTATTTTTAGTAGATTGTTTTTTGTATTGTTAAATTTGGAGATTTGAAATGTTTGTGCAAGGTATTAAGGATCATGGTAATCTTGTTAATAAGAAGATGGTGTTTATATATGATGTTTAAGATAAAAACCCTCTTGATTGTATTGTTTCCAAAGTTAAAATTGTGCAAATTGCTCAAAATGTAGGTTTTTTGTTTATTTGTTGTTGCTTAGTTTGCGTAATTTATAATTGTTTTTGCCTTAATTAAAAGGTTGAATGTATTTATAATTTTGTAACTGCAGGTGGGTACAAGAAGAAAATCCCTTCTTGTGATCTATATTATGATATGAAGTACACTGTGCGTTATCTTTTTCAAACATTGTACACGGTAGGAATTTCATTATTTATATATGATGATTTGTGCAAAGTTTACGCATGCCACATTGCTGAGTTTTTCAACTTGATTGTGGTATGCTTTGATTGTTAACCACTCAGAATTAGATAGTGATTCAGTATCTACAATTTTAAGTAATCTTGTTCTAATGGTTATGTTGTTGATAGTAATGTGGCCAATGGACGGAAGTGTTAACGTAAAAGTTATGATAAGTCAGAGTGGATTCAATATCACCAATTAACTATTGAGTCATTTCTTTTCTATACGTGTGTTTTAGCATAAATCATGAAAATTAGAAATTTTCAAATTGCTTCAAATCCCTAAACTAGTTATTTGTATTTAACAATTTTAGGATAAATCATAAGATTATAAGTATTTAAATTGCTAGAGTTGTTTTTGTTATGCATGACTTCATCTCATAATAAATTATATTCATATCATAATATTGTGAGCTTAGGTAAACAATGCTGGAACAAATGTGAGGAAGCCAACAATTGATTATACAGCTGAAGAATTTGCAAAAGTCATGAATACTAACTTGGATTCCGTATACCATCTAACCCAACTAGCATATTCTCTTCTTAAAGGAATCTAGAAATGGAAGCATTGTGTTCAATTCCTCTGTTGCATCTCTGACAAGTGTAGGTTTTGGGTTCATCTATGCATTGAATAAAGGTGATTTAATGTATCATTATGTTATCTTTTGCTCAAACAAAGATGGAAACAAACTATTTTGTAAAGCGTAACCAAAGAGATTCACCGAGTTGTTTTCTTCAGCTGCAATCAATCACCTGACCAAAAGTCTTGCTTGTGAATGGGCAAAAGACAACATAAGGAGCAATTGTGTTACACCCTGGTATACAAAAACATCACTTGTGGAACATGTAATTCTCTTTTACTCCTTTAACTATCCATTTTAAGGCCTTATCAATTTTCTTATAACAATTTCACTGGAGTAGTTCCATCTATGAAGAACTTCACGCGATTCTCAGCTGATAGGTAGTGCAGAGAAACCTATATATTTCATGGTCATGAACTTGAATGTGTTGATAACTTATTTAACTTTACAATTTGCAGCTTCTTTGGGAATAATGCCTCTCTGTAGCTGGTAATTTCTTAATTTTTATTTGATTTGATCGAATGTAGTGGGATATTAATGTGCACCAATTCTTTACTGGTTACACAAATGGTCATATGGATTGGCTTAAGTGGCCTCAAGTATTGAAATTGAAAGATTGGCCTCCTTGCGGTGTCTTGTTATTGAATTAGTGTATTTTTAAATTTTATAAATGCAGGAACTTGAGTTATAATCATCTTGATGGTCCCTTGTCTACTGAATTTGGCAATCTCAGAAGCATACATATTATGTAAGTCTTGTTGATGTTTTCTGATCTGAACGATTGAATTTTCAACGTCTTGTTAAGTTATTTTTCCTTGGGGTTTAATTGGTTCATAATGATTTATATTTTCTCTAGTGATATGTCCTTCAACAACCTTTCGGGGAGCATTCCACCATAGATTGGACAGCTGCAGAACCTTGTGGCTCTGTATGCCTAACTACGAAGAGTTTTGTGTTTGATGTTTTGTGTTTATTCCTTGCTGGGTAACCATTTTGAGAGGAAAGAATCCTGTTGAATCTCAATTAATACATTACCTGTTGAGCTGCTAGTAATTTTCTTATTTTCCAATTCACCTGTTTGATCAACATCAGAAAATGCCTTACTAAAAGCATTATATGCAGATGTAGTGGCATTTTTAACAACGGAATGGATAAAATAAGTGGTTGTATCCAGCGAGCTTCGCAAAGCAGTTTCTCCTTTACTAATAGAAACATTAAATGACTTATTGATTCTAGAAAACAGGTCACCAACAGTTGCTTTTGTAGCGAACAATTCATTACCCCCTTCAACCAAACTACTCGTTGATTCAAACTTCCCCGGCATTACATTAGTACTCAAAAATAGAGCCTCCAATTGTACAATCAGCATCCACACAATTTAAGGGAATTTGAAAAAAATTCTATGTTATCACCAACGTAATGACATATATAGCAAAAACTATCAAACAAGTCTTGCATAGTTACAAAAACTATCAAGGCTTTGAAGTTTCTTGGCTTGCTTGGGAATGAACAAAACATTCCAAATACAGAATCTGTTGTTTCTCCCAACTATCATCAGGTAATTGTGAAATTCTTTCCCCCTTATTGCTATTTATTATTCCTCTTTTTTGTTAGTTTTAATTATAATTTTTTTTTTTGGATTTTTGTGTGTTTGTAGGAAGTGAATGTGAACCTTGTAATAACATATTATTGTATGTCTGGCATGACAGGCTATGATTTGCTTAAGAAAATCAAGGTATATATGCTCAAGTTTATACTTTTTATCCTTCACTTTAACATCATTAAATTCTTCACTAGTTTTTGCTCTCCCCTTAGGATTAATGTTCTACCTTACTTAAAACAATACGATATTTTGGCTCTTTAGTTACTAAAACATTTATACATCCATTATTTAGTTGAAACTGAAAATAAAACAGAGGTGAAACTAGCACCAATGTAATTTCATTTTCCTGGATTGTTTTTCCAAATTTTCCTCCCAAGAAGGCTATTGATTTTAACTGGATTTGAACTTCTAGATAAGTAGTTAATTGATAACCTTTTGTTCTTGTCATTCATTAGCTAGTTATAAGTTATTTTTATTTTGGTTATAGTTTGTTAAGAGATTTGGGAGTTATTCATCCTATATTCATTTTTATCCTTTGTAATATGTTGTTTAATCAACAAATGAGGTTATTTAGAAATATTCCCTTTTAATCATTCGATAATGTGGTATTTGGAGATGACTCTTAGATAAATTATAAGAAAATAGTTTGACTTTATTTCATCATTTGATATAAAAATAGTTTATGCTACAAACTTTTAAGTTTATCCAAATTGGCCTTAAGGATATGGTAATAGAGTGGTCAGAGAGGTTTTTTTTATTTCCTTACCAAAGTTTTATTAGTTTTCTATATGTATCTAGTGTGTTTTTGATTTGTATGTTCTTTTGTAGTAAGTGGATGCTTCAACTTTGAAGAGAGAGGTTGCCGAAGGGTTGATCTCTTGGTTGTAAGGGAACTAACTGGAGGTATGTGGTGTTCTCTTTTTAGTTTCAGTACATTGAATTATTTAAAGAAATCACAATGTATCATATGATTCTAATATTTAAAATTATGAATATTAACTCTTCATTCACTTCATTTGATTTGATATATTGGAAGCTAATTCATCTAATTGGGTCTTGGAAGCTAATTCATCTAATTGGGTCTTGCTGCTGCTTTGTTTGTTATTCTGGTATCTATTTTGGAAAACCTAAGGGCTTTGGTACTAATGTACATGATGAAGGGATTGATTTTAACACTGAGATTTATGCTACAAACTAGGTATCTTGCTATTACAAAATGATATTGTGGGTTAAAAATTTATGATTTGGCCAAAAAGTTTTCATAGTTCGATATGAGGTATCAAGCACTTGTACAATAAGTAAATGACACTTATCAATGTCAGTTTCCCCCCTTCTTTTTGTGTTAATCATGATTATTAATATTATTACTATCGTTTATATATATTCACATTTGTGATTTGTTTGTGTTTTAATGTTAAGTATAATGTATTGTCAACATAGTTGATGTCATCATGTGATTCCTTGGGACAAGTAACCGATTTAACATGTACATAAAAACCAATATGACAAGGTTTAATTGCACTAAAAGTTATTGGTGAAACACCTATTAACCTAAATTAGTATTTTATTATTTTTATCAATATAACAATTGCCTATCATCATTTCCATTTTTTGAGTGACAAATGAATTTAATCACTTTCTCACTCCAATCACATTAAATATCTATTAGTAAGCATAAAATAAAACATGGTCAATCTATAAAAATAGAGATGACAGGCCTCATCCAATAGCTTTGTTATTTTATTTTAAGTACGTATAATATATTTGTAGATTATTGTAATATCAAAATTATACATATATTATTTTATTTATCAATACATAATTCTATTATTTTAGGTAAGATATTTGGTTATATTAATATAATCATAAATATGCATAGTATTGAATATATTTTTAGATGATATTGTAAATAATAAACAATTTATTTATCTATTGTAGCAAGTAATTAATCTGCATTTAGTTATTGTATTGTTTTATATCTCTCGCAGACTATTAGAGATGAGAATTGACGAAAACGCGACACATTAGCATATCATATTCGTTTGGAGAAATCTTCAATCGAGGTAAGGGGTGAGATGATGTTCAATTTTATAAGTAAAATATAACGGGGGGAGAACTGTAATGTCGTAATTCCCAGAAAATCATCTAGGGGTTACTACGTACAATTAAACTATATTGAGTAATAATAATTAATTAATAACATCTAAATGATAACAGTGAAGAATACAATATGATTTAGAAACCTATATAATTGTTTTGAATTAATTTATGTCAAGATTGCATGCATGATATTTTATTTTATGAAATCCTATGCTAACTGTTATTGTATGGATGATGTGTCTTTGAGTTCTCTTGTTTACTTGAATAAAATTATGATTTTACTTGAATGCACCACTTGTTTGATTTCCTATTTTATGATTGATAGAACTAGACTGTTTATTGTGCGTGGTGTGGACCAAATGTTGGGATTTGATTGAGATTTACTGATAAATATATATAATGATATAAACTTTGATGAATATTATGGAAAGAATGATATTTACATAGACATAAATTTTGATGAATATTGTGAATTCAAACTAAAAGTTGTTGAGTTGTGATCACTAAATAAGTATTAACTAGATACTAGAGACTTTTTAAGTGAAAAATATTGTCACCATATAGAAAGGGTCTGACAAGCCCAACAATTTTGGGAAAGTACAACTGAATGAGTATGCACATGGAGGACTATGGTTGAACTATAAGGTAAGACATATAGACCTTGGGGGTTCTCTAGTGGGGAATTCCTAAGTGGATTCGTGCGTTATTTCCTAAGATTGGGAGCTACTGTGCAACACAAGAGTACCCCAATTGTCGTGTATATGTGTCTTGGGTTGCATTTTTAGAGTTGCATTTTCTGTTTTAAATTCAACACTTTGATTCTTTAAAACTAAAAACAATTTGTGATTCTTATTTGAAAAAAATCATTTTTAGCAGTAATTAAACCAGATTAAGTAAATTTCGAAAATACCTCAATTTCTTCATCTGCTGAGTCACTAAATCTAAACATGTTGAACCCTTAGATCTTTTCTCAAACATTATAAAGTGCTCAACCTTGAGACCTAACCCTAATGTCAATTGAAGTTGCAAACACGAGAAGGGGGGTTGAGTTGTGTTTGACAAAGTCGATAACTTTTTGCTAATTTGATGAAGGTTGATTGGTTTTTATAACTTACTTGGATAAGAAGCAATTGAATTTAGAGGTAGCAAATAATGAAATCATAAATAATTTGACAAATAGATTTATCTTGGTTCATCACTAATTTGGCTATATCCAGTTTGTTCATTTAGAATACTTTAATCCACTAATTCAATTACCTCAAATTACAAAGCACCTGACCTTCCAAGCTAGTCTTCCCAAAAAACTTGACAACCCCAGACTTTTGAGGAACTAAGCACCTTGACCTTACAAGCCAAGTATTCTCCTAACAACCAAAGAATGAAGAAGGAAATAACCATCTTGACTCTACAAGCCAAGTCTTCTCCTAACAAACTGACAACCCCAGATTAAAGAATGAACTAAATCACTACCGAGTTGGATAAAAAAGATTGGAACTTGAGTAATTTCTTCTAACAAAGTTGATAATAATAATAACTATCACACTCTAAGAAAAGAACACTCCGAAAATATTTCTAACTTGAACATGTGTTTCTCTCCTTGAACTCCAAGATGAATTTGAAATTTTGAGCTTGTGAGTTCTTCTCTTTTATAATTTTCGAAGATTTTCTTCATCAACCTTGGATTACAAAGCACCTTACCCTCCAAGTCAGTCTTTCCAAATCACCTGACAACTCCAGGCTTTTGAGGAACTAACCACCTTGATCCTACAAGCCAAGTATTCTCCTAACAACCGAAAAGCCTAACAACCCCAAATTAAAGAAGGAACTTAATACCTTGACCCTACATGCCAAGTCTTCTCAAAACAAACTAACAACTTAAGATTGAAGAAGGAACCAAACCACTATCGGGTTGGATACAAAAGATTGGAACTTGAGTAATTGTTTCTAACAAAGCTGATAATAATAATAATAACTTTCACACTCTAAGAAAGAACTCTTAGAAATATTTCTAACTTGAACAAATGTATCTCTCTTTAAACTCTTATATGAATGTGAAATTTTGAGCTTGGGAGTTCTTCTACTCTTTTTTGATTTTCGATGATTTTCTTCTTTAGCCTTCCGTATTTATTTGTATTTAAAATTTGGGCTTCCATTTAGTCATTGTTTAATTTTGAATTGTATTTTGTTCAAATTGAGTTTGTAAATTCTTTATATTATTTATATTCGTATTTTGTTTAGATTGTGTTTATAAATTCTTCAGATTGATTATGTTCAAATTTTGTTGTAGATAAATCGTCTTCAAACCTTGACCAAATCTTCTTCAAATCTTGACCATATCTTCTTCTCAATTTAGTCAAAGATTTTCTTCAATTGTATATATTAATCAAATCGTATTTTAGATTTTCATCGATTATAAATTTGAATCAAAACTTATTTTAGATTTTCCTCAATTATAAATCTGAATTAAATCTTGTTTTAGATTTTCTTCAATTATAAATTTGAATCAAATCTTATTTTAGATTTTCTTCAATTATAAATTTGAATCAAATATTCGTTTAGATTTTCTTCAAACACATGAATATTCTTTCATACTCTTTGAAGTCAAATATATTGTTCTTATAAAACACTTGTTATCATCAAAACCCTAAGTATAAAATTAACTTGGTTCCAACAATCTTCTCCTTTTTTATGATGACAAAACTTGTATTTTTTAGAACAATTTTTCTTTATATTTCGTTGAATCCCCCTAACTTAGAGCTCCCCCTATGTTTAAGTATCATTTTCTCCCCCACTTTATCAAATCTCTTTGCCCCCTTTTTGTTATTAGACAAAAAGACTTGAAAGTGCAATTTTTTTTTCTCTTTATTTTTTATTTTTTTTAATAACATGAATATAAAATATTACAAGAAAATATAAAAACCCATGTAAAGCTAAGCTACTTTGAAGTTATCACAACACATCAGTCAAATAGTATGAAGGTAAAGTTTAGGTTTTTCTTGATAAAGTCAAACCTATCTTCACGTAGTGGTTTGGTGAATATGTCAGCAAATTGGTGTTCAGTGTCTATAAATTGAATGTTTAGTACCCCTTTTTGAACAAAGTCCTTACTGAAGTGGTGGTTG
This sequence comes from Cicer bijugum, assembly GCA_037974875.1. Lineage (NCBI taxonomy): Eukaryota > Viridiplantae > Streptophyta > Magnoliopsida > Fabales > Fabaceae > Cicer > Cicer bijugum. Next base: position 3,011,538 of record JBBPBT010001310.1, on the reverse strand, counting down.
ATCTCTATGTATTTAGTTCTAGAATGTAGGATACGGTTTTGGTTAAACAAATGACATGAGTGTTATCACAATAGAAAAGAATGTTAGTTTCGAGGATTTTGTAGTCTTCTAGTTGATGTTTTATCCAAAGTAGTTGAGAACTGCAGCCAACTGCTGAAATATACTCAATCTCTGTTGTTGCCATTGCAATGGTGTTTTGTCTCTTACTTGACCAAGATATTAAGTTGTAACTTAGAAAAGTGCAGTTGCCACTAGAGCATAATCAGAATCGCAGTATCCACTTAGTTTGTACTTATGATATTTTTTGTAGAATAAGGTAAGGTTGGTGGTGTCATTTTTGGTATTTAAGGATTGTCTTAACATTAGTTAAGTGTGATTCTCTAGGTTCAGCTTGAAATCTTTCATATACACATACACTAAACATGATGTCAGGTCTGGAAGCGGTAGGTAAAGTAGGAATCTTATCATTCCTCTATAGGTTTTCTGGTTTTTTGGCCTAAATCATCTTTTTCAAGTGTACATGTATTGTGCATTGGTGTAGCCATATGATTGCAATCACTCATTTTAAACTTTCTAAGAAGTTCTTTTGTATATTTAGTTTGAAGAATGTATATACTTTTTTTGACTTTGCTGAATTTGTATCCTTAAGAAGAACTTAAGTTCTCCAATTATACTCATTTGAAATTCAAGCTGCATCAACTTAGAAAATTCTTGGCAAATAGTGCCATTAGTAGATCCAAAGATAATGTCATCCACATAGATTTGAATAGTAAGAATGTCATCTCCTATTGATTTATTAAAAAAATATATATTATCTACTTGTCCTCTTTCAAAAGTTATTTTTAAGCAAGAAGTTACTAAGTCTATCATACCATGCTCAAGGCGCTTGTTTTAGACTTAACATAGATTTCCTAAGTCTTGTTTTATTTTCGACCACTTCATGTTTTTCATTTATCTATTTTTTGAAAACCCATTTAGTTCTAATAACGTTCTTCTTTGGTCTTGGTACTAGATCCCAAACATCATTCCTCTTATATTCATTTAGCTTTTGTTGCATTGCAAGAATCGATCCATCATCTGCCAATGCTTGATCAATAATGGTAGGCTCAATTGATGAGAGTGAGCCAAACAAAGTGGTATCTGTTAATAATGATCTGATCCTCAAAGTATCACTTGCACTTGCACTTCCAATGAGATGAGATGTCTTGTACTTCCATCCAGGTCTTCCTTTTGACATATCTTGATTGATTCTATCTTGATTAAATTTGTCATCTTCTGGTTTGTCTTCATCTGCTTCTGGTAAACCTATAGTATCCTAAACTTTCTTTGAGTTTTTAAGGTCAAGTTGTTTGTCATATAACATATTATAATTAAGATAATTGAAGAATGAAATCAATACTGTTGAGACAAAATCTCACCAAATTGGTTTTAATGATAACAAAATTAATGAAAAGATTATGATTGTGTTTTAAAGACTAATCTGTGCTTTTGAGTGTATTCACATAAGAAAAACAAGTTATTATTCATTAAGGAAAAAGAAGAAAATTCTATGTTAAATGCTAAGTATTGAAAAGGCTGAGGATGGCCTCACGAGCTGCAGATCTGCATCCTCGCTGGTTTGAACTCATTCAACAAGGGGCTGAACAATATTAAAAGATGAATTATTTGAATTCATTCATCAAGGGCAGAATAGTACTAAAGAATTATTTATTCAACAAGGGCAAAATGGTATTAAAGAATGAATTGTTGATTCATTCAATAAAGGCAAAATATTATTATTTTAAAAGAAAGGCCTTGGAAGAAAAGTTACAAGAATACAAAAGAAAGGCACGTTGAATGATGATAGTAGCATGTGTCTAGAGTCAACATTTTGAAATGCATCCCAACACTTTACGAAGGCAACTCATCATGTCTTAGGCTTCTTAGGCAAAAGGCTATATATATACCTTTATGTGGTTTGAAAAGGATTATAATATTAAATCTTCAAAAAGGCAACAACAAAACTTGTCCTAAATAAATGAATCACATGTCTTATGGCAAGGCAAGAAGAGTTCACGTGAAGCCTTTACAAGGTCTTGAAGAAACGGATGAAAGAGATATCACATGTTGCAATAAGGCATTAAATGGAGGAGAGATAAAAAGCTAACATGTGAAGTTTTTCAAGGCATGGAAGAAAGAGAAGGAAAAAGACATCACACAACATTCAAACCTTAAAACAAGGAAAGAGAATAGGACAGCTCAGGTTCCCAAATGCCAAGAAACCAGCTACCTCGTACTAAAGCATGGAAGACATATTTCAAATGAGCTGAATGGCATTTTCGTAATTATGAAGAAAAACCTTGGCATTTCTCAAAAGGATTTTCCAACGGTCATGAAAGGCTTGGCTTATGAAATGAACATGACAAGAACTCTATAAATTGCAGCAAACTGATCTTCTTCAATACACAACACACTTGCATAAAAAGATCAAGCATCTTAAAGCTAATCAAGAGCAAAACACCCTCACTTCTTACTTTCTTTGATCCTACACTATATCTTTGTATATCCTTTGAGAAAGTATTAAGTATAAATCACTCTCATATCACTTTGTAATTTCCTAGTGAGTTACACTTGGAAATATTCAGAAATTGATTGTAAGCTTGGTGAAGCTAAAGAATACACGAGTTGTAATCATCCTCGGGTTGAGGATTGATCCCTTTGAAAGTTAGTGAAATCTCACAAGGGTGTGAGGACTGGACGTAGCCATCTTTGGGTGAACCAGTATAAAAATTGTGTGTGTGTCTCTCTTACTCTACTTCTACTCTTTTGCTCAACTTAAATCTAACAAGCTGAAAAATCTCATCCTCGAGCTAGCCATCCTCAGTGAGAGGATAGTTTTTCAAACACATTGAAATTATTTTTAAACAGCAAAATCCCTATTCAACCCCCCCCCCCCCCCCC
>JBBPBT010001310.1:2997291-3008395 GCA_037974875.1 Cicer bijugum | reverse complement strand
CCCCCCCCTTCTAGTGATATTTAGCTACATCAATTGGTATCAGAGCCTGGTTCTCTAAAAAATACACCTAACAATGTAAGAGAAAAAGATCCAAAAAGAAAAAATTGACAAAAGTCAAATAACTTGTTATGGATGCAACAAGATAAATGCAATATAAATTCAATTAAAAAAACTGACTAATCACTCATAAATATCTGTTGAGACAAAATCTTTCCAAATTGGTTTTAATGATAACAAAATTAATGAAAAGATTATGATTGTGTTTTAAAGACTAATTTGTGCTCTTGAGTGTATTCACATAAGAAAAACAAGTTATTATTCATTAAGGAAGAAGAAGAAAATTCTAAGTTAAATGCTAAGTATTGAAAATGCTGAGGATGGCCTCTCGACCTGCAGATCTGCATCCTCGCTGGTTTGAATTCAATCAATAAGGGGATGAACAATATTAAAAGATGAATTATTTGAATTCATTCATCAAGGGCAGAATAGTACTAAAGAATGTTTTATTCAACAAGGGCAAAATGGTATTAAAGAATGAATTGATGATTCATTCAATAAAGGCAAAATATTAGTATTTTAAAAGAAAGGTCTTGGAAGAAAAGTTACAAGAATTCAAAAGAAAAGCACGTTGAATGATGATAGTAGCATGTGTCTAGAGTCAACATTTTGAAATGCATCCCAACACTCTATGAAGGCAACTCATCATGTCTTAGGCTTATTAGGCAAAAGGCTACATAATACCTTTATGTGATTTGAAAAGGATTATAATATTAATCTTCAAAAAGGCAACAACAAAACATGTCCCAAATAAATGAATCACATGTCTTAAGGCAAGGCAAGAAGACTTCACGTGAAGCTTTCACATAGTCTTGAAGAAAGAATTGAAAAGGACACCACATGTCTTGCAAAGGCATTAAATGGAGGAAAGAGAAAAAGCTCACATGTGAAGCTTTATCAAGGCATTGAAGAAAGAGAAGGAAATTGAATCCACACAACATTCAAACCTTAAAACAAGGAAAGAGAATAGGACAACTCATGTCCCCAAATGCCAAGAAACCAACTACCTCGTACTAAAACATGGAAGACATATTTCAAATGAGCTGAATGGCATTTTTGTAATTATGAAGAAAAACCTTGGCATTTCTCAAAAGGATTTTCCAACGGTCATGAAAGGCTTGGCTTATGAAATGAACATGACAAGAACTCTATAAATTGCAGCAAGCTGATCTTCTTCAATACACAACACACGTGCATAAAAAGATCAAGCATCTTAAAGCTAATCAAGAGCAAAACACCCTCACTTCTTACTTTCTTTGATCCTACACTATATCTTTGTATATCCTTTGAGAAAGTATTAAGTATCAATCACTCTCTTATCACTTTGTAATTTCCCAGTGAGTTACACTTGGAAATATTCAGAAATTGATTGTAAGCTTGGTGAAGCTAAAGAATACACGAGTTGTAATGATCCTCGGGTTGAGGATTGATCCATTTGAAAGTTAGTAAAATCTCACAAGGGTGTGAGGACTGGACGTAGCCATTTTTGAGTGAACCAGTATAAAAATTGTGTGTGTGTCTCTCTTACTCTACCTCTACTCTTTTGCTCAACTTAAATCTAACAAGCTTAAAATCTCATCCTCGAGCTACCCATCCTTAGTGAGAGGATAGTTTTTCAAACACATAGAAATTATTTTTAAAACAGCAAAATCCCTATTCAACCCCCCCTTCTAGTGATATTTAGCTACATCAATTGGCATCAGAGCAAGGTTCTCTAAAAAATACACCTAACAGTGTAAGAGAAAAAGATCCAAAAAGAAAAATGTCAAAAGCTAAGTATATTCCTAAAGGAGGATCATCCAGCTGACCTCCCTACTTTGATGGTACTGATTACTATCACTGGAAAGGTAAGATGAGGCTATTTCTCATATCACAAGACAACAACATGTGGTCTGTGGTGGAAAATGGAGATCATGTCATTAGAACCAACAACGCAGATGCAACCTCCGATAAGAAACCTCAAGCACAATGGACGGCGGATGAAAATGCAAAGGTACTCCTAAACTCTAAAGCTCATTTATTTCTAACATGTGCTTTGAGCAGGGAAGAATATGATAGAGTGGAAGAGTGCAAAAATGCTAAGGAGCTCTGGGATACTCTAAGAATCCATCATGAAGGATCAAGCCATGTAAAAGAAGCAAGGATAGATATGGGAGTAAGAGAATTCGAACTATTCGAAATGAAGGAGGAGGAAACTATTGATGAAATGTTCTCAAGGTTAACAATCATATTAAACAACTTGAGATCTCTTGGAAAGGTATACTCCGTTCATGAAAGGATAAGAAAAATCTTAAGAAGTCTACCAAAAGAATGGAGGCCAATGTTAACTGCCATTACAGAAGCAAGAGATTTGACCAACATGAAATTAGAAGATTTGGTTGGAACTCTAAGAGCTCATGAACCATTGTTGTTGGCGGACAAACCAAACAAAAAGGGAAGAATGATTGCTCTAAAAACCAGCCAAACAGAAAGTTCATCTTCCAAGAAAAATGAAGATGGCATAACAAAGGAAAATGTCGAGTATCCTCTGTCTGAAGATGAGGATGAACTCGCTCTGATTTCTAGAAGACTTCAGAGGATGTTAAACAGAAGAGGACAAAATAGAGGAGCATCTCAAAAAGAAAAGGTTGACAAAAGTCAAATAACTTGTTATGGATGCAACAAGATGGGACACTACAAAACTGAATGTCCTCTCAACAAAAGGAATTCAAAAAAATTTCCATACAAAAACAAATCCATGATGATTACTTGGGATGATAGTGATGAGTCATCCTCGGAGCAAGAAAAGGAAGAAGAAGCCAACCTTTGTCTCATGGCAAAACCAGAAAATGACAAGGTAAGTATTTCTGATCTATGTCCTAATTGTGAAAATTTAGAAATTGAAATTGATAGCCTCTTAAATGACTCCTACACTTTATCTCAAACTTGTAAATTTCAAAAAAACCAACTTGTTGAGATAAAGAGACAAAATGAGGAGCTTAGGAAAAAGAATGATGAATATGTTAAAATCATTCAAGATTTGCAACAATCTCAATTTCAAAATTCTGAGGAACAAAAATTTTTAAACATGAAAATAGTTGAAACTCATCCTCCTGACGAGGATGCAGAAAAGGAAATTTTGAAAACTGAGGTTAGGGAACTAAAAAATGATATTTCTAAATTTGTCAAATCTACAGAAACATTTCAAAAGATAATGGGGTCTCAATCTGGAATATTTGACAAGGCTGGTATTGGTTTTGAAAGCTCTCAAAAACAAAAATTATATGGAAACTTTTTCTTGCCAAAAAATCTAGAGGATAGGCCGAAATGCATGTTTTGCAAAAAATTTGGGCATACCTCCAAAATTTGTCATGCTAAGAGGAAAGCTAATAATGCAAAGTCAGCTTGCTCATTCTGTGGTAAACATGGACACCATGATTCTATTTGCTATCATAAAAGAAATGTCCTCAAAAGAGGAAAAACTAACCAACAAGGACCCAAAGCTATATGGGTACCTAAGTCTCTTTTAAACTCTAAAACAGGTTCATCATCTAATCAACAAAAGAAAGCCTTGGTACTTGGACAGTGGCTGCTCAAGGCATATGACGGGAGATAAGCACTGTTTCATGTCATTAGAAATAAAGGATGGAGGATCGGTCACATTTGGTAATAATGATAAAGCTCAAATAAAAGGAACCGGTATTATTGGTAAGAATAATTCTGCAAAAATTGAAAATGTTCAATATGTGGATGGCTTAAAACATAACTTGCTAAGCATTAGTCAATTATGTGATAGTGGTTATGAAGTTATCTTTAAGCCTACTCTATGTGAGGTTAAGCACTCATCCTCGGGTAGAGTTTTATTTTCCGGAATTAGAAAAAAGAATTTATATGAACTTTATCTTGATGATTTACCCACTGATTCTTGTTTTGTTTCTATTGAAAATGATAAATGGATTTGGCACAAACGAGCGGGTCACACAAGCTTAAACACTATTTCTAAATTAGCAAATTTAGAATTAGTAAAAGGCCTTCCAAAAATTAATTTTGAAAAAGACAAAGTTTGTGAAGCTTGTGTAAAAGGAAAACAAGTCAAAAGTAGTTTTCACTCTAAAAACTTTGTTTTAACAAATCATCCTCTTGAACTTATTCACGTTGATCTTTTTGGTCCTATTAAAACTCCAAGTCTTAGTGGAAAAAAATATGGTTTTGTAATTGTTGATGATTTTTCTCGATTTACTTGGGTTTTATTTTTAAAACATAAAGATGAAGCCTTTGAGGCATTCCACCATTTCTGCAAAAAGACTCAAAATGAAAAAGGATCTAAAATAGTCTCGGTGAGAAGTGACCATGGAGGTGAATTTGAAAATGATTCTTTTAAAAATCTTTGTGAAGAAAATGGTATTTCACACAACTTTTCTTGTCCTAGAACTCCCCAACAAAATGGGGTTGTTGAAAGGAAAAATAGAACTTTACAAGAAATGCCTAGAACGATTTTAAATGAAGCCAACATTGAAAAATATTTTTGGGCCGAAGCCATCAAAACTGCTTGTTATGTTTCAAATCGTACATCCATTAGAAAAATTTTAAACAAAACTCCATATGAATTATGGAAGGGGAGAAAGCCAAATATTTCCTATTTTCATATATTTGGGTGTTATTGCTACATTCTAAATAATAAAGAAAATTTGGGAAAGTTTGATCCAAAATCTGATAAAGGAATTTTTCTAGGATACTCCACAACGTCAAAAGGTTATAGAATATATAATCTTAGGACTCAAACTGTGGAGGAATCCATGCATGTTATTTTTGATGAATTTGATGACTTGTGTTTAGAAAAGTTGGATAAAAATGAAGAAGATGAACAGTCAACCTCTCAAGTACCCGGTCCTCGTGCAGAGGATGAGTCTGATCCAATCTCTCAACAACTACCTAGGGGATGGAAAACTGTCATTCATCATCCTCCTGATCTAATCATTGGGAATACAGAGGATGGCGTTAGAACCAGAAATTCTCTAAGGGAAAGCTCTATCAACATGGCCATGATATCACAAGTTGAACCCAAAATGATTGATCAAGCTATTGGTGACAAATCATGGGTTGAAGCCATGATGGAAGAACTCTCTCAATTTGAAAGAAATAAGGTATGGAATCTTGTACCTCATCCTCCGGATAAATCCATTATTGGGACTAAATGGATATTTAGAAACAAACTAAATGAGGATGGAGAAGTCATTAGAAATAAAGCAAGACTAGTGGCACAAGGGTACAATCAACAAGAAGGAATCGATTATGATGAAACGTTTGCACCCGTAGTAAGACTTGAAGCAATAAGAATCCTCTTAGCTTATGCTACTCATAAAGGTATAAAACTATTTCAAATGGATGTCAAAAGTGACTTTTTGAATGGATTCTTAAATGAAGAAGTGTATGTTCATCAACCTCCCGGTTTTGAAGATATAAAGAGGCCAAATCATGTGTTCAAACTTTCAAAAGCTCTCTACGGCTTAAAGCAAGCTCCTCGAGCTTGGTATGAGGGGTTAAGCTCTTTTCTAAAAGAAAATGGATTCATTAGGGGTCAAATTGATACAACTCTTTTCAAGAAGACTCATGAAAAGGATTTACTAATTGTTCAAATATATGTCGATGACATCATATTTGGTTCCACAAATGAAAAGATGTGTAAAGATTTCTCAAATCTCATGCAAAGTGAGTTTGAGATGAGTATGATGGTGGAATTGAAATTCTTCCTTGGATTACAAATCAAACAAAGAGAGGATGGTATATTCATATCTCAAGAAAAATACACCAAGGATCTACTGAACAAATACAAAATGAGTTCAGCCAAAAGTATGGGAACTCCTATGCATCCTTCCTCCATACTCCACAAAGATGATGAAGGAACTCCAATTTCCGAAAAGGAATACAGGGGGATGATAGGATCCTTGTTATATTTAACTGCAAGCCGACCGGACATAGTCTTTGCAGTCGGTCTTTGTGCAAGATTCCAATCCTCTCCCAAAGAATCTCATCTCACAGCTGTAAAAAGGATCTTTAGATATCTTGTTGGCACTATAAATTTGGGAATATGGCACAAGAAGTGCTCTAATCTTGATCTTAAAGCCTATTGTGATGCGGACTACGCTGGAGACAAAGTTGAAAAAAAAACCACAAGTGGGGCTTGCCAATTTCTAGGAAGATCACTAATAAGTTGGTCATGCAAAAAGCAAAGCACCATTGCCCTTTCAACCACTGAAGTTGAGTATGTATCAGCAGCTCAATGTTGCTCACAACTACTATGGATCAAAAATCAACTTGAAGATTACTCACTAAGGTACACAAAAATTCCCATCCTCTGTGATAATACAAGTGCAATAAATCTCTCTAAAAATCCTATTCAACATTCTAGATCTAAGCACATTGAAATTAAACATCATTTTATAAGAGATCATGTGCAAAAAGGGGATTTAGAACTGATTTTTATTGACACTGAAAATCAATTAGCAGATATTTTTACCAAACCTCTCCAAGATGATCGGTTTAAACTCATCTTAGAGGAACTCTCCATCATAAATTTTCCAAATTAATTTAAATCTGTCATTTTTATGTTTTGTTATTATCTTCTTGTTTGAATTTTATTTTTAATTTTGTGTGATAAATATTTTGCAAATCTGATCCCAAAAATTAAGTAAAAAAATTAAATAGGGGGACTTAGGCCTTTTATGTGAAAACCTCCTCTTGTTAAATCAATCAAAGGCCATGCGCATGCTTCCTTTTACCCATTGGTCAATTGGCTGGCACGTGATGAATACTCCCCATCTCCCTTAATTGCGCAGACTGCATTCAATGCAGTCCATCATCATGCCTCATCAACGGCTCCCGTTTTCTCTCTCTCTCTCTCTCTCTCTCTCACGTTTCAAATTCATTCTCTCTCCATCAGTCAATCAGTTTTTTTTCTCCTCTCTCACACGTTTTCTTTTTCCACTTAATTCTCTCTCTCTCATTTAATTTTCGTTTCTCTCTCCTTTTATTATCTTTAATTCAGATTTCTGTTTTTTTTATTATTTTAATTCAAATTCCTTTTTCATTAAATTACTTCCTTTTTTAATTTATTTTCTCTCTCCAATTTTAATTCATTTTCTCTCTCCGTGTTTAATTCCCTTCTCTCTCTCTTCCATTCGTTTCTCTCTCCCAAGACAATCAGTTTCCTTTCTTCTTCCCTTCACGAATTCCATCTTCCTTTGTGTAAGTTTTCTCAACAACAATGGCACACATCAAAACTACTGCCAAGCGAAAAATGCGTCCATTTGATCCAGAAACTGATTCTGAAAATTACTCAAGCTCTAAATCCACTGGGCAAGAGACTAAACAAAAATCTGAATCCCCTCCTAGTGCTCCTCTTTAACCATCTTCTAAAACACCAAAGAAGCCCTCAACGTCCAAACCCACTGCCTCAACCAGACAGTCTTCCAGAATTCAATCTGGGGTTGTTCATTCTACCAAATAGATGGCTGAAGACTCTACTGTGCATGTGATTGACTCTGATAATTCACCAGGAAATATTTCGACTAAGTCAAACCCAAAATCTTCGTCCAAACCATCCACTCCCAAAGGACCGAAAGCTAAGTCTTCTGGTCAAGGTAAAAAGACTCCTAAAAAAGCTAGGTCATCCAAACCTACTCCTGTTCCTCTTTTTGAATCCAAAGATTCGGAACTAAGTTACACCTCAAAATGGGTTCACAAATCTGTGGTTCATGGCAAGCATATTGATTTAATCAATCTGAAAAATGGTGGCTTTAATGTTGTTAAGGTATTTGATAAGTTTGGCTGGACCTCATTCTTTAGAGTGAATGAACCGCAATACCCAAGGTTAGTAAAAGCCTTTTATGCTGCTTGCAATGGCTGTAAAGGAAGCACTGGTTTTAGCTTTGTACTTAAGGGAGTACATTTGGACGTAAACCCTACTTCTCTATGCAAAATCCTTAACATACAAGATGCTGGAGCACACTGTTTTGCTGAAACTTAGTATATGCAGTATATGGTCACTCGAAACTCTGTCCTTCAAAACATCCTGATAAATCCTCAGAAACCTCTCATAGCCTCAAACCTACCTCCCATGTGTCAGATTTATCACAACATTTGTGTTCACTCGATTGCTCCCCGCGCTGGTAGTTATGAAAAAGTAACTAAACTTGACATTTTAATCCTTCATCATTTGTTAACTGGAACACCCCTTCATCTGGGTAATATCATCTTTAGCTATATGTTGAATGCTGCCATTATTGGTCGATCAGCTCCCTATGGGATGATCCTGACCAAAATATTTAAGTTCTTTAAGGTACCACTTGATGATGAAGAACGCATCCAGTGTAACAATTTCTTTTCTATGAAAAACATCAAAAAAATGCGCATTAATCTGCCTGAGCAAAACCCCAACTCAAAGAAAGAAAAAGCTGCCTCAAAGGATAAGGCTAAAAGCTCAAAATCCAAAAGGGCTCATGGTGATTCCACCATCACCATGAAATCGGCCAGAACTAAGAACAAAAGGGTTCTTAAGCTACTAAAGACCATTCAGAAGGATCAAAAGAAAATGTTGGATAACTTCTCTCACTTTCAAAAAACCATTAATCAGTTTGGACTCATTCTGGAATGGGTTACCAAACATTTGGGTTCATCAGCTGCTGAACATGATCAACCTCCTACCCTACCAGCCCAGTTCTCTTTTGCTCCCAACTCTACATCTTCATCATCTGAAGATTACTCTTCCGTTGAATGACTCTGCTTTAGTTTGTTCCATGCTTTTTGATGTTGACTTAATTCAGGGGGAGTCAGATTATGGATTATATTTTGTCTTATGTTAGTTAACTCTTTGATAACATGATTAAACTCATAGTATGTTTTGCTTACTGTTGTTATGGTTGTTTAAACTCAATGTTTGCTGATGTTATGATGTTTTGGCTGAATTATTATGATTGTTATATTATGGCTGAATTCATGAACCTATGGTATGTTGCTGAAATTCATTTTAGGTGTTTATGAATGTTGTATTTACCTCAATATTGCATAATTTCAAAAATTGCTTTTACTTGAATGATAAAAGGGAAATTTTTTCAAAATTATCACTTGTATAATCGAGGGGGAGTTTAATTATTTCATTCTTACATAATACAAAAATCATAATCTAAAAGAATTTTGTCATCATCAAAAAGGGGGAGATTGTTGAGACAAAATCTCTCCAAATTGGTTTTAATGATAACAAAATTAATGAAAAGATTATGATTGTGTTTTAAAGACTAATCTGTGCTCTTGAATGTATTCACATAAGAAAAACAGGTTATTATTCATTAAGGAAGAAGAAGAAAATTCTAAGTTAAATGCTAAGTATTGAAAATGCTGAGGATGGCCTCTCGAGCTGCAGATCTGCATCCTCGCTGGTTTGAATTCATTCAACAAGGGGCTGAAGAATATTAAAAGATGAATTATTTGAATTCATTCATCAAGGGCAGAATAGTACTAAAGAATGTTTTATTCAACAAGGGCAAAATGGTATTAAAGAATGAATTGGTGATTCATTCAATAAAGGCAAAATATTAGTATTTTAAAAGAAAGGTCTTGGAAGAAAAGTTACAAGAATTCAAAAGAAAGGCACGTTGAATGATGATAGTAGCATGTGTCTAGAGTCAACATTTTGAAATGCATCCCAACACTCTATGAAGGCAACTCATCATGTCTTAGGCTTATTAGGCAAAAGGCTACATAATACCTTTATGTGATTTGAAAAGGATTATAATATTAATCTTCAAAAAGGCATCAACAAAACATGTCCCAAATAAATGAATCACATGTCTTAAGGCAAGGCAAGAAGACTTCACGTGAAGCCTTCACATAGTCTAGAAGAAAGAATTGAAAAGGACACCACATGTCTTGCAAAGGCATTAAATGGAGGAAAGAGAAAAAGCTCACATGTGAAGCTTTATCAAGGCATTGAAGAAAGAGAAGGAAATTGAATCCACACAACATTCAAACCTTAAAACAAGGAAAGAGAATATGACAGCTCATGTCCCCAAATGCCAAGAAACCAACTACCTCGTACTAAAACATGGAAGACATATTTCAAATGAGCTGAATGGCATTTTCGTAATTATGAAGAAAAACCTTGGCATTTCTCAAAAGGATTTTCCAACGGTCATGAAAGGCTTGGCTTATGAAATGAACATGACAAGAACTCTATAAATTGCAGCAAGTTGATGTTCTTCAATACACAACACACTTGCATAAAAAGATCAAGCATCTTAAAGCTAATCAAGAGCAAAACACCCTCACTTCTTACTTTATTTGATCCTACACTATATCTTTGTATATCCTTTGAGAAAGTATTAAGTATCAATCACTCTCTTATCACTTTGTAATTTCCCAGTGAATTACACTTGGAAATATTCAGAAATTGATTGTAAGCTTAGTGAAGCTAAAGAATACACGAGTTGTAATCATCCTCGGGTTGAGGATTGATCCCTTTGAAAGTTAGTAAAATCTCACAAGGGTGTGAGGACTGGACGTAGCCATCTTTGGGTGAACCAGTATAAAAATTGTGTGTGTGTCTCTCTTACTCTACCTCTGCTCTTTTGCTCAACTTAAATCTAACAAGCTTTAAATCTCATCCTCGAGCTACCCATCCTCAGTGAGAGGATAGTTTTTCAAACACATAGAAATTATTTTTAAAACAGCAAAATCCCTATTCAACCCCCCCTTCTAGTGATATTTAGCTACATCAATATCAATATAAATGCTCATTTCATGGACAATTATATTATTCTACTTATGGTGAGTAATGATTTTATATGTTTAAAATTCAATTACTCATTAATGTCAATCCATTTATATTTAATTTCAATTTATGTCAATTGATTTTTTTAGTAACGTTTTATAAAATAAAAATATATATTCTATTTGACAGAAAATACACAAATTTATTAAAATTAATCATAAAATACGAATATATGAAAAATTATTAAAAAAATTACTTCCAATTATTAAAATCTATTATCCATTATATATATATATATATATA
>JBBPBT010001310.1:2983462-2997169 GCA_037974875.1 Cicer bijugum | reverse complement strand
ATGAAATATATTCAATAATTTTTTTTTTACAATAACTTCTAATGGTCGCAATTAAAATATTATATAAATTTAGACTACACTACATTATAATTCAGCATTAATATTTTTTTAAAATAAAAAATATTAAATAGTCAATTATATTTTTAAATTTTTACATCTTATTTTTGGGTTTGTTTTTTACATTTTATTCATCAAATAAATACAAGTACAGTTGAAAAATAAATTAAACAATCAACGTACAATGAGTCAAACAATTATCCTATATAATAGATTATCATACGAATTTTACAAAGTATTTTAAAAATTAAATTAGATGATTGTGATAAACATGATTTTCTCTTATTTTAATTTTTTTAATCATATTTAATTATTACTAATTAATAAAGTAATATTATAAGATAACTATATTTATAATATATAAAATATTTATAATAAATAAATTATTACTTATAAAATTTATAAAATTGATTAATCAATATATGCGCACCGCGCGATCCATAATCTAGTTTGATTTAATTACAGTGAATCTATTGTCGAATAAAAAAATTTCTGAGATGCAACATTTTTCAAAAAAATTCATCTGCCGATTAAATTGCGACAATAGTAGATTTTTTTTTTTTTTGAAAAAAATAATTTTTAATGTGATGTGAGGTGACAGACGTAATTATTATTATTATTATTATTATTATTATTATTATTATTATTATTATTATTATTATTATTATTATTATTATTATTATTATTATTATTATTATTATTATGTGTGAATGTATGGAACAGACAAAAGGGAACCATTTTTCCCGTGAATCCCACGCCTCTCCATTCATTCTTCTCCTTGCATCTTTCTTTTTTTTCTTTCTTTGTTAATGTTGGTAGAAAACTTAAACACAAAATAGCAAGTCTCAATTTTCTTATAGATCTAAGCTTCCATTCGAGAAGTGACAAAAGAGAAAGTTGCTCATTGCCACGATGCGGTGCCAGTGAGCTAGTTTTCGACGCGACGTCATAAACTTAAATTTTACCAGAATTAATCACGGTGCCGTAATCGATTGTTAAATCTACAACAGAGGTAAGGGCTCCTTCCAAACTTTTAGTTTGCATTTAGGGCATTATTTGTGATTTTATGGAAAAGAAATTTGATGTATTTGATGTGTGAATTTGTAGAAAATGAATTTAATGGAATTTAAATTTGAGGTGGTTTGTGGTGATCCATATTTGATGTGATTTATATGTTCATAATTATTATTATAAATTTTTGAGATGTGAATTATTTGTTGATTTTGTGGAAAATGAATTGATGAAATTTGGTGGGTTATGTGTAAAAATGTGAAGTTTTAAAATTAGATGAGTTATGTGTGAATTATTGAAATTTAATTGAGGTGTTATATGTGTGTTGTGGAATTGAATTGATTGTTGGTTGTATGAGTTGGCGGTAATTAAATATGATAAGTTTGAGTTATGTAATGAATTCTTTTCAAATAAATGAGTTTGATCTAAAATTGAAATTTTACAAAAAAATTAGCATTGTTAAAGTTGTGAAAAAGTTCAAATTTTAACTAAGTTAAAGAGTTTGAGCAAAAAAGATATATTGAAATTAAAAATGGTTAGAGTTTAAAATGTTACTCTTTTAATTACTCTTTGATTGAGTTTAAAAAGAAAAAAAAAGTTTAGAGTATTTTAATACCTCAAAAAATTTCGGTGCTTTAATAGTTGAGTGTGTGTATATGAAATTTAGACAATATTTATTTTATTTAGTTTTAAGTAAATAATATAAATTATTTGGTTTTAAAAGTTTGGTGTGTGAGGAAGATTTATTTTTGGAAATTTTGTTGTGTTTGGATTAGTTTTATTGTGAACAAATTGTTATAAATATTCATGTTTATGTAGTTAGCTCATTGAGTCTCGAAAATGAATCGAACCGTTGGCACCGAGTTAGTGGTGGGGAGAACTCTGACATATTAATGTTGTTGTAGTGATTTATGGTTGAAAATTTTGGAGATTGAATATGGGGGATTAGTGTTTGAAAATTATAGTGACTCACGTTTGGTGAAATTGATGTGTTCATAATTAATATTATGAATTTTTAAGAAAAAAATTTATGTGTTGATTGGTGGAAAGAGAATTTATTTCAATTTATGTGTGGATTGGTGGAAAATGAATTTAATTTCATTTGTGTGGATTGAATTTGGAAATGTGATTTATGTGTGTTTGTGGAAATTGAAATTGGTGTGAATAAATATGTTTGAGTATGCTCTGCGTTGAATATGAAAAATCATTAGTGTTAAATGAGTATTAAAAATGGAGAATCTTTTAATAGCTACATTTACTTAATGATTGTGGTGAAAATAGTCAGAGTATGCTCATGCATTTCATATTACATGGTGACCGCGATGGGCCATGGTGGTAGTGGTGACTGTGATGGGCTACGGGATGATGCCATGTGAATTGTTGGTTCATCTTATCCTAGCGGGGATTGTCGCGTCGTGCTGATCTGTGAGAGATTGCACTCTAGAATGTGCTAATCTGTGAGCGATTGATTGCATTCTAGAAAATTGTGTTGGTCTGTGAGCGACTGCACTCTTGTATGTCGTGCTGGTCTGTGAGAGATTGTGCGCTAGTAAATCGTGTTGATTCGTGAGAGATTGTTCCTGTGGTGATCGAATATTCGATGTATGGTTGAGGTGTGAATTTGTGGAGATTAATTTGGTGTTAATTATGTGTTCATAATTGATAATATTAATGTACGAAGTGTTGATTGATTCAGAGCCATTTTAGAATTGAAAATCTGCATTTTCTCAATTGTATTTGGCTACAACAATGCAGTTTGTCAAAACTTTATTTTTCAACATTGTTTATGCATTTTTGGATATATGAAAACCCTTTCGAGGAGTATGCTAAGACGAAAGGTTCTTTTGAGCATTTGAAAATATAAGAATTTTGTTATGTGATGTTTGTTAATTTCGGTTGGTGACCTTTACAATTATTGTAGAAATATGGGCTTTGCCCTCAGATAAGAACCAGGATCATCCTACCGGTTAGTACCCTGGAGATGGGAAAGTAGTTAGTCATACTGGACCGAAGCTGTGTCTGGAGGATCTGGCGGGGCGCGTGGAGATCACCCAAGTTATATAGCTTTTTGTATCATAATCAGATTAGAGGATTGTATAGGGTTTAGTTGTCTTTCTTTTGTGGATGTACTTATTTCAATTTGAAAGATTATACCTATACCTCATATGGTCAGCTTGACTTTTATTTTGATGGGTCCATGTACCACTTTTTGATGTGACGTGGGGGGGAGTTAAAATTCTTGGGGCAGTGCTTTTGTGCAGGTCTACCGAGAATACCCCGGGGTATGAGCTATGATCGGTAAGCCTCACAACCCCGATCTATTTTGATGTTTCAATACTTTGGATTTTTATTTCAAAAAATTATTCTGCTGCTTGTAAATATTTGTTGACTTTGACATTATGTTACGACTTAAATATTTATCCAAAAGTATTTTCTTTGTTTTAAAAAAAAATACACTCGTGCTGTTAAAAATCGAGGTGTTACAAATGGTAGTTTTGATTCTTTTGGTAGTTCCAGTTATGTTGATATGTGGGATTTATCTACCAGTTTTGATTATGTTGATACTCTAGATTTTTCTAATATTTCTAGTTCATCGTATGGTTCTAGTTCTGATAGGTACTATGCTGACCAATCCTTCGTCCACCTGAGTCAATTTGCTTCTGTTTGTTAACTTTTGGAATATAGACCTTTTTCCCTTCATATATTGCAAGCATTCATTAACCAAGTACCATGATTGGAGTTTCACTTTTGTTGCTTAAAACATTTGCAACATAAACAATTTTATCCTTTGGTACCCAAATATGGTAGGGTTTTGGTTTGTTAGTTCTTAAAGGTTTCTTGTCTTTCCATGTGGTTACCATATGACACGATATTTTAGTGTGATATTGCTTATATAAAATAGTACATATATCATCAAAAGGAACAAACTTAGGTTCAATTAATCTTTTTTTGAAATATTATTCCTCTTTCCCATTTCTACTAATACCATAAATCATAGATGCATACATGCTTCTTTCTATACCATTATCAAGAAAATCTTGAAATACTTCTTCAAGCTTATCAAAATTACGTGTGGTATTTTCAACTGATGTTGAACTATAATTAATTTTCAAAGTTAGATTTTCAGCCTTAAGTTCAACAATATCAATTTTGAAATTTGCATTCTCTATTTTAAGTTCAGTAATTTCAGTTTTCAGAGTTGCGTTTTCTGTTTTATGTTCAATAATATTAGTTTTCAGAGTTGTGTTTTATATTTTAAGTTCAATAATATTAATTTTCATAGTTTTATTTTTTGCTTTAAGTTCAACACTTTGACTCTTTAAAGTATTAATTTTTTTCAGTTAGATTTGTATTTTCTTTCTCAAGTGTTTTCAGTTTTAAAGACAATTTGTGATTATTATTTAAAAAATCATTTATAACAATAACTAAATCAGATCGAGTAAATTCAAAAAATACCTCAATTTCTTCATTTGCGAATTCAGTAATTCCAAACATGTTGAACCCTTGAATTTTTCCTCAATCACTGTGAAATGCTCAACCTTGAGATCCACCTCTTATGCCAATTGAAGATGCAAACACGAGAAGAGGGGGTTGAATTGTGTTTGACAAAGTTGATAACTTTTGACTTATTTGATGAAGGTTGATTGCTTTTTATAAATTAACATAATTAATACTAATTTACTATAGTTCTTAACTCTATCATTAATATATAATGAGTTACTCTATTTGTAACCATACTTACTCGTGCATTAGGTAATAATATTCTGTGTTAATTAACACTAAGATTATTATATCTAACTTACTCATAAAGTATATATGCTTCCTTAAAATGGATAGTTATTAATATAAATTTTATCTTCTAACTTTATCTATACACTAGCAAATATAATTAGGGGATAACTTCTCTTAGTTTTTTTTGTTACTATCAAAACAACAATCAGAGAATTGTAGTTGAAATTACTATTTTGTTCTTGCATGTGTGACCCTGTAGGTTCTCGTAATGTTAATAATAATATTAAATCATCTATTTCATATTATAAACAATTAGCATTATCTAGAAATGCATCCTCGTTACATAAGTGACCAAAATATCATGTTATTTTACGTGACATTTCTATGATAATGATATTGTGTAGAATGTCTCTTTTGCCTTCAAATCTCAATCAAACTCATTCCTTGATACCCGAATATACTTTACAATAATCAGTATCTCATGTTGACTTATCTCAGCATGGTCATGCATTTAACAATCATACTCTACCAAGGGGCATACACCATTATCACTATAAGAATAAGTTATAACACTTACATAACACACTAATTAGTATTCTCATGGTGGACCAATCAAGTAAACATTCATCCTAATGTATAACTATGTTGTGACTTGATATCTCATACCCATAATCTATGAGATAAGGTTATCAATCGACACACATAATAGTCTTAATTGTATTATATTTTCCCTCTATAATAATACTCGACTACAAATGTTTGAAAGTGAAGTTATATAGCAACTCAAAATCGAGTATCCACTCAATGTCTTATCAAAATAAATTTCAATCAAGGACTTTATTATATATATTAGACAAACATAATAATTGAAATGCCTCATATAATAAATAGTACAAAAAAAAATTCTAAATTCAATAGTAAAACATTGGTCTATAGGGGCTATACCAATAATCTCCCACTAGCCATAGAGCAATCACACATATACCTAATACCCATAGTCCTAGTATGACCCTCATGCTTTTTCTTTGTAAGAAGTTTTATGTGTGACACACTAAACCCAAATAAAAAATATTTCATTTTCTTATTTTTAAAATAGTGAAATTCTTTAAATTCATAAATATATAAACTTCCAAGCATTTTTTTTTTATTAAGATAAAGAGTATCACGTAATTATGAGCATTTCACATAAATCCAAAACTTCCATCAAACTTAACAACTCAAAATCATAATATCAGACAACAAAATCCTATTTGAAGTAGGCATACATAAATTTAATATTAAGTGCAAATGTAGTCTTAACCCGATGTCATTATCAGAGCGGGTATTCCCAAAAATAAAATACGTTCAAAAATGACGTTAACAAAAAGGTAGATGATAAAGTCTTCAAGTTAAGACGACTTCCTACATTTCAAGAGTGCTAGTCTTCCCATGTAGCTTGCAGCTTGTCTACATCCATCGCAAACGCCAAAGACAAACAACGAGAGGTGAGTTTCGAAATTATGTAATAGTACAAGATAAACGAGGAGAACACACAATTAGTCAAATTAGCACAAACTTGAGAAACACTCAAAATCATAATATTAAAGGTTAATCTAAATCAATCATAATAGAGCAGCCACAAGGATGAAATGTTATGCATATCCTATATACTTCTTCATCATTTGGTACCATCCTACTATGAAGTACTTGGTTAGGAGGCCTGATATTATGCCACTACAAGAGTGGACAGACAATTCATGAATGGCCAATTCATCATAGATCCCCTTAACTCAACCCAAGACAGATATACGCGACGGTTGGGGTACTCTTGTGTTGCACGGTAGCTCCCGACCCTAGGGAATAACCCACTAATCCATTTACAAATTCCCCACTAGAGGTACCCCAAGGTTTATCAGTCTTACCTTACAGTTCGACTGTAGCCCTCCACGATCAGGTTCATTCAGTTGTACTTCTCTGAATCACTAGGTTTGTCAGACCCACCCTATATGATGACAAAATAATCCTAACTCCAAAATCTACAACACATATCTCAGACTTACTCGATCATCACAACTCAATATGTTTCAAATTGACTTCACAATATTTATCATTATATGTATATCAGTCACTCACAAAAAAAATCCCAATACTTGGTTTACACTACTCACAATACACAGTCTAGTTTCATCAATCACATAAAAAGGAATCAAATAGGTGGCACATTCAAGTAGTATCACAATTTCAATCAAGTAACAAGAACACTCAAGTTCATATCATTCATACAATAACAATTAGTATAAGGTTTCATAAAATCAAATAACATGCAATCTTAATATAAATTAATTCACAACAATTCTATATGTTTCTAAATTATATTTTAGTCCTCGCTATTACCATTCATATATTATTAGATTAATTATTATTACTCAATAGGGCTCGACCATACATGATAAACCCTGGATAAATCTCTGGGAATTATGGCATTCTCGTTCATCACACGTTATTTTATACTCATAAAGTCGAACTTCTTTTCACCCCTTACCTCACTTGAAGTTTTCGTCAAATGAATCTGATCTGCTAATTTGTCGCGTCTTCGTCGACCGTCGTCTCTAATAATTCATCAAGGTAATAGAACCATACACTCAAATGAAATTAAAATAAATTATTTACTAAAATAAATAGGTAAAATTTATACTACTTGTAATATACCTAAAAATATTTTAATATTGTGGATATCTATAATTATATTAACATAAAATGTGTATCTTAGTTGATTTTTTTAAAAAAAAAAAAACAATTAGAATGTTCAATAACTATAATATATATATATATATGTGTGTGTGTGTGTGTGTGTGTGACACCGACATAAAATAGGGAATATATACCAATAACTGATACATATTAGTAACATGTTTCTTTCATAATATTAAAAATAAATTTACAATTATTTATATAGAGGGGAATTTAAAAGCATACCAATCAAGAATTGTATTGAGAAATTATGTTGCAGAAGATTTTAATATCCATTGATTTCGATACCCAATTGGATTAATTCATGTTAATTTCAGCCTAATGTAGCAAGTTGCTACTTTTAAAAATGCAGAGGACCAATTTTATTTTATTTTTGCTGCAAAACATACTTATAAATATAATAGAATAAAATAATGTAGAATTTTAATTAAAATAAAGCAAAATTGCATAGTATATATGTAATGAAATTGATAGTATTTCTTTAAATTGATGGGTACGAACAAATCACTTTTAATTATAGCTAAAATAAAATGAATTCTTTAGATGCAAATGAATTTCTGAATATATGTCCAGTAATATAACTCAATCATATCCAGGTGTATTATTACTAAAAATTAGAATAAAGAATGCATGTCTAATGCTACTGAAAATTGAAATAGAGGAATACATTCCCAATATTTCTGTGAGGCAGGTGATTGCAAGCAAACCTTGTTGACGTGTAAGGAGGAATTAGAGATGAAATATAGCAGAAAAAAAAAATTATGTGTTGTTTCTATGTTTTTCTTCTTCTGGGAATTACGCTTCTTGGAAATGGGATGCTCAAACTGATGCAACAACATCTTAGCCAATATTCTATCACTTTATATATATATATATATATATATATATATATATATATATATATATATATATATGTATATATAACTAATACTAGGTTTAGTTGTCCGACCTTGTTGTCAAGAATGGGCAATTCCACTTAGCCCATATTCCATTCTTATCATTATTCAATTATTATTACTATTATTATTATTATTATTATTATTATAATTATTATTATTCTAAACCCACTCTATCACTGCTAAAAGTAATAGTTTAGTGTAGTAACACAAATTCACTCCTTGTATTATTTTATTTTATTTGCAAATTAAACATAGTTAATATTTATGATTTAAATCAATTTTTAAGGCAAACACACATAAAGTATCATTATACTAATAAGATAATGAGAAATTGGAGTGTTATATTATGAGTGGGTCTGTGACATTGTGAAGTGTCGTTACTCTGCATAGTTTCACATATCCTCTATCGATTATCTCTCGAATAAGATGAAAATGCCTAAGTATGTGCTTGGATCGCTGGCGAAATTGAGGTTCTTTATCATGTGAAATGGAACCATTGTTGTCACAATAGAGTTTAATAGGGTTCAAAATGCTAGTACCTCTTACAAGTTCAACAATGAACTTCTTGATCCAAACAACTTTTTTTTTACTGCATTGGAGGCAACAATATACCCGACCTCTATGGTATAATCAACTAATGTTTCTTGTCTTGAACTATTTCAACTCACATCACCGCCATTTAGGAAAAATACATAACCAAATGCAATCTAAGGATGTTCTTGACATCAATCCAATGACTTTCATCAGAATCAAACTGGTACCTACTTGTTGTCCTTATAGCATACGAGACATCTATTCGAGTACACAACATGACATACATGATATATCCAATTGTAGATGCATATGGAATTTTATTCATGTTATTCCTTTCTTCTTCAGTTGAATACTATTGTTCTTGTGACAAACATATGCCATGTGTCATATGCAAGAATCTCTTCTTAGAATCATGCATATTAAAGAATCTTAGGACCTTGTCAATGTATGTACTTTGACTCGAGCCAAGCAACCTTTGTGATTTGTCTCTATAGACTCTAATTCTTAATATATAGATAGCTTCACCGAAGTTTTTCATAAAAAAACAATTCCCTAACCAAGTCTTAACTTATTGCAAAGTAGGGTTTTCATTTCCGATGAGTAATTTGCCATCCCCATATAGTACTAGAAATACAATTATGCTCCCACTAACATTCTTGTAAACATATGAACACACGATTCATCTTCAATTTTTATGAATCCAAATTGTTTCGTAGTTTCATAAAAACAAAGATTTTAGCTTCTAGAAGCTTGCTTCAGTCGATTGAACGTTGTAACTTGTATACCTTTTTGGCAGTGTTTGGAGTGCCAAAGCCTTCAGATTGTGTCATATACACATCCACAAAGAAAATTTCATTAAAGAAACCAATTTCGACATCCATTTTCTATACTTCATAGTCATGATATGAAACAATGACAAGTATAATATGAGCATATTTAAGCCTTACAACTGGGGAAAAGGTTTGATCATAGTATACACCATGAATTTGCTTGAAACCTTTAGCAACTAGTCGTGCTTTATAGGTACGTACCTTTTCATCCATGTCAATCTTCTTTTTGAAGACCCACTTGCACCTTATGGGATTATCCTTTTAGGAAGCTCCACTAAGGTCCATCTTGGTTAGTGTACATAAAATCCATTTTAAAATTAATGGCCTCATGCCACTTTTTTTTATTGAGGGCCACTGATGGCCTCTTGGTTTATCACATGCTCATTTTGATCCTTGAGAAACACATATCCCTATTTAGTTATAAGATATCCATATCTATCAGGTTTGCTGCATATCTTGTTTGACTTATGATGGTTTTGTGTCCCTTGAGCAGGTTGTTCTATCACAACATATTGTTTAGAATTCTCTTATTCCTCCATAAGTATCTTCAAGTTCTACTTTCCACCATTTGATTCCTTAAGACGTGAATTCCCTTTCTTGGGTACCCCACTAAGAAGCATTTTTCATATTTGGGCTCAAGCTTAGTAGAAATTTGTTATTTGACATATACCTTGCAACTCCAAATATTCTTGAAAGACACACTAGGTTTCTTACACATCTACATCTCATACGGTGTTTTTTCCACTATTTTGTATGGAACATGGTTAAGTGTGAAAGTGTTAGCTAATAGAACATGTCCCTAAAAGGAGTTTGGAAGATCTGGATGACTTATCATGGATCGAACCATGTCAAAAAATGTTCAGTTCCTTATCTCAAAAACATATTTCCATTGTGGCGTTCTGTGAGGTGTGAGTTGGAATAAGATTCCACATTCTTTCACATAGTTATCAAATTTTATGGGAGGTGTGAATTGGGATAAGATCCCACATTCTTTCTGATATTCATCAGTTTGATTTCTCAAAGTGAAGTTGAGTCTCTCCTTCTAATGAGATGAGAACGTGAAGCATGTGAATGAGATAAAAACAAAACACAACAAAAAGGGTTTGAATTGTGTTTCAAAACAAATGTTGGTGCATGTTATTCAAGATGAATGTTGATGTAAGTTATTCAAGATGAATGACATTAGAAGAAGTGACTTGAACGAATAGAAGAATGCAACATAAAATGATTAACGTCATATAATAGAAGTGTTACATCAAGATGATAAACAATTAGGATATTAACATTTGTTCAGATGATGTTTTAAGTAATGGTCTTCCACATCGAGTATATATTCAGACAATTAACTCATATAAAAGAATTTGACTTTTCTCAAAGCGTTCACTGGATAATAAAGTTACTTAAATATTAGAGGAACAATTTAAAAAACATGTTAAAGTATAAATTATTCTCTCATATACTTTGTTATCATCAAAACCAAAATTAAGGGTCATTGTTCTTCAAACCAACTTGGTTCTATCAACAGGATCAAAATTAAACTATTTAGTCTTCTCATTATTTTGTTTTCTCCTCATAAGTAGAACAAGAACTTGTTATGACGCATATTAAGTAGAGTCCAAATATTGTATTTGATGCGAATTTCGTCCTCTTCTATCTAGCCAATGAAATCTCACTTGACTTGGTCATTTTGGATAAATCCCATCCAAACTACCACCACCAAGTATGACTGCTTGTCTTAACCCTAACCTTGCCTTAGACAAGTCTCTTCCCAAAACCGAACTACCACATCCACAAATTCTACTTATGTTGTAAACCCCCAACTTTCAAACCAAATTCCATTTCATCTTTTCACCTACATCCGTTCCACTTTTCTTAATCTTCCATCTTTTAAAGAATTAAACCATCCTCACTTATAGCTCACATAGACCAGTCAAAAGAACCCTCATCTTCCCTTGAAATAGAAGCCAAAATCATTATGAGATTTTATCATATTAGTCTATTTTGCTCTATTGAAGCTAGCATGGATGGCTTCTTAAACACAATCTACTATAAAAGAATTAAGAAGAGTGTCTATAATCTTGTTTGAAGATCTAAAGATCAAATACAAGATTATATCTCCTCTTTGACAGAGAGTCAATTAATTGGGTGAATTTTTATGATTGATCAAAATACATATTTTAGTCACACTGAATCTTTCAAACTAAGATTGGTGAAACCGTCGACTTCTACTTAAAAATGCACAAGAGAGAAACTCAAAGAACATTACTGTGCGATATTCCTCTAACAAAACATAGCCATGTTGTATTATTGCAGGATTTTATTCAATGCATGTGTGAAGAAAATGTTTAACAACTGAAATAGTTAAGGTAATTCAATATTTTACTTTATCGTACACCATTATAATTTGAAAGTTTCCCTTCAAATTTTACTAAAGTATTTGCACAAAATAGATTTTGTGAGGATATTTGTTCCAAGTTAAAATCTTTGTGGGTAGTCATATCTTGACAATTTTAGAATCCGTAGAAAATTTCATGCTATATTTTTTATAAAAAAAACCCCAAAAAATCTACATAAATCTTTTAGCAAGGAATTGCTTTTTACAAGAAAGTTTCTATAAAATTTTCACAGAATATTTTCATAGATTGTTTTCGTGCAAAAGTTTCTCAAAGATTTCAACAATAAATATCACTATTAAGTTCGCATGATTTGGGTTTTAAAAAATATTAATGGAGTGTAACTCACAAAAAGATGGATGTAACTAGCAAACGTGTTAGCATATTTTGATAGTGGCATCTTTGTAAAAGATTATAATATTTAACAAAAGATTACAATAAAGTCAAGCTATCACTTGCATTTTAAAAACAATGAAACGTGGGCATTATTGTTAAAGAAATTTTTTGGAAAAAAATATTTTTATAAATATTTTAGAAATGTGAGCATTTACATAAGCAGTATTAATATGACTATTGGAAAAACAGATAACGTAAATGTTCATATTAACTCTTAACTAGTTAATCCTTCACAAGAAAGAAACATCTTAAACATGAAAACATGTTCAATAAAAGTAAATTATATTTTTCTGAAATACAATTGTATATTGAAAAACTCAAAATTAAAATGTATCAAAATTTGCATATCACAAGATTGTTTCGGAAATTTTAATATTAAAATTCTCTTTACACATTAAACATGTTTAATGTTTTGTTTTAAATTTTGTATTCTTTTTAAAAAAAATCAAGGAATGAAATCGGGTTTTCAAAAAGTACGAGGGTAATAACAGTACAATGTGAAAGATATCAAGTAAAGTTTTTTCTTTATCATTTTTATGTAAAAGTTCATTTTAATCATTGAATCCTAAAACTCATAAATCCAAATCATATTATGATAAAATTAAAAGCTGTTGTTGTCTACATGGCAGAAGACTCTTTTTGACTGATTCCAGCAAGACAAAAATAAAAAGACAATTGTATCCTTTGTTATTTTTCATACCGTTAGCCATCAGTATTTTTTTCTTCTTTCACCGGTAGCCATTCTTATTCCTATCTATTATTATTTACTCATAATTGCAAATCCCTGTTGACTGTTGTGTTGCAAAATATTATTTTCCTAGTGCAAATGTTAATTGTTATTGTGTAATAGTGCTTATATATTTGGAGAAGTTCATTCTCTTTTCAAAATCTACAATGATTTATCATTTTGGTTTTATTGTAGGAACTAAAATATATTTTTTAATTTATAATATACAAACGTGCTTTAAAAAATCAAATTCTGTATATTGGAATTTTTTTTTATGTTTTTCAATACACAAAAACTTTTTAAACTTTTTTGAAACACATTTATGTAAAATATTTTTATAATATAAATGTATTTCAAAAAACATGAAAAACATTTTCTATAACAAAAATATTTTCTGA
>JBBPBT010001310.1:2970880-2982992 GCA_037974875.1 Cicer bijugum | reverse complement strand
AACTTAACTCTTATTAATAATAAATTTTTTAATTAAAAAAACAAAATAAGATAGAATTCATGATTAATTTATTATATTCTATTAATTTATCAAATATTGAATTAAAATAAAATATGACAGTTTATATATTATCTTATTCTCTAATCTGATCATCAAACTAACTCTTACAATATTTTGAATTCAAGATTAACTTTTCATATTTTATTATTTAATCAAATATTAAATTAAAATAAAACTATATCTTATCTTAGTTTCTTAATCTGACTATCAAACCCACTCTTACAGTATTTTGTTTTCTGGTAGGGAATCTTTGATAGTATGGATAATGGCGACAAATAAATGAAAACATATTTTTATACAAGGCAAGTTAAAACTAATATCAAATTTGGTATTATTCCATGACATAAATGACCAAATCAGGGCATCAGAACAACAGAGGAAATAATAGCAATAGGCCTATTGAAGCTCACTATCTGATTTTTCTTCACCAACAATAGAACCAACTTAATTTCCATTTCCACTCCTCTGCCATGTCCAAAGATGCAAAAGAACACAACATATCAACATTCTTCCTAACAAGTTATGTCAGAAAGACACACCCAAATAAAACATTAGTAACAACTAAGATTCATCAAATGAAAAAAGAAGCTAAAGCTTCAATTAAGGACACCTCCACATTAAGTTTTATTTTGAAACCAACTTCATCTTTCAACACACAGACACGTCTTCTATCTGTAATGTGTCAACACACAGACACACGCCTTCTATCTGAAATGTCAGTACTACACATTTCAATCTACTGGTTGTTTGAACATTCTTTTCACTTCAACTTCCCATCATGACAGCACAGTTCCTAATGAAATGATTAAGCTGAACACTCCCACATTCAATTTGCTTCCAAATCAATTTCTCACTCTCAGGATCAGGACAACAGGTATAAATAGCCAAACCACTTTCTTTAATTGAAACAGAAGGTGCACCAATAACAAGTAACTCATCACCAAGTGATTTAAAAGCAACACCCCAGCCACCTTGTACATCAGCTCTCACAGGAACAACACCTAACTTCTTCCACTTATTACTTCCTTTAACATACACTTTCAACTCATTTAAAGAAGCATCAAGTGAATAAAGCTCATTATTCACAACAGCAATTAGAGGCGGAGACTGCAAAACTGAAAGAGGAATATCCTTCAACATATCAGGAACCAAATTCCATGTCTTTGTCTTTTCATCGAAAAACTCGCCACAAGTTAGATCCTTTTGATTCTCGTCCTGTCCACCTATAACATAGAATCTCTTGTCCATGAAACAACCTGAACAAAATTTCCTCTTTTGATTCATCTTTGGCAAAGTCTCCCAAATTTTTCGTTTCGAGTCATATTTCTCAGCGGTATCCAATACTTTGCTATAAGTGTTTGTCTCTAAACCACCAGCAATGAAAGCAAAATCACCAGAGCTAGCTGAAGCAAAAAGACACCTTGGATTAATCATGAATGGCCCTTTTAACCATTCATTAGTTTCCGAATCATATCTCCAAATAACAGCTCCATCGATTTCTTTACCCGAAACCAATAAATCAGACCCTGCGGAAAACGATTCTTTATCACCAAACTCAAAGCTATAATCTGATTGAATCCTAGGTAGTTTCCTGCTAGACTTGAAAGGCCAATCCATACCCCACCAATTGCTTTCCCCGCTAGCTAACATAAAAACTGATGGCTCTTTGAGTCCTAACTCTTTTCTTATTTTGTAGATCTCACCACTTTTCATTAGAGTCAAGAATCTCTTGTTTATAAAGCAAAGTTTCCAGTGTAGTGATCTCGGGAATCGAGCCAAGATTGATGTCTCGAGTTCATCGCTGAGACTAACCGTATAATCTGCATCCTGAGGTAAAGGTTCTTCTACTGAGGAACCATTGCCATCAGAGGGTGATAATGATAACAACTCCAAAATTCTCATCTTTTCCGATGGAGAATTATTATAACAATTGCAAAAGTCACTACCAAAATTTGAGACCGGTAATGCTTTTTTATTAGTCATAATAAAAGCTCATTCACAAATCACAAACAAATTATTATTTTTTCACTGTCTTTTGTTTCTTTGTTCTCCAAAATCCTATTAACACCTCTTAATCAATTGCCTGTAATATTAAAAATAAAATTCAAACAAAAAATTAATAGTAATACTTTCTTATTTGATACAACATGGAAGAAATATTGATTGATACACATGTTTAACAAATAAATATAGAAATCTACAACGAGAATGAAAACCAAAAATCTTCTTCATAGTTAGTAATTAATATTTCCACTAAAATGAATTATAAACAAAAAAAATATTTGGAAAGTCATGTATCTTGATTTAAAATTTGATCAGATAAATCAATTTTTCAAATATTTTTTCATTAGTGTTTTCATTTTAGAGTGTATAAGTTATAGTGCAGTCTAGTGCACAAGCCTCCCTTCGGGTGGAGTGTGGGGAGAATAGATGTCCCCAACCTTAATCCCCTAGGAGAGAGACTATTCAAAAAATAGGAATAGCAAAAACTAAATCATATATTCAAAAGCATAATTATAGAGCTTTGTTTTTCTTTTCTCGCACCATGGAAAAACTATGAAATGATTAAATTCAAATAAATTTTATACATGAGTAATAAGATATGTAAGGTACTAATTTATGAATTAAAAAGATAGCAGTTTTTTTTTATAAATTTAATTATAGCAATTGATATATAGTCTAAAAGAAAAGATTGTTAACCTGTATGAGAAAAAGATATGCTTAACCAGATGAAGGAACTCCAAGCACAGAAACCAAAAGGCATCACATCATGAGAAGTTGATCAGCATTCACAGGGTTACTAATTAAGAAACAGAAAAACATCATAAAATTTTATTTAGATTGAAAAACAAAGAAAAAACCAAGATTTTAAGACAACGGTATTTTGTGTATATATATATATTCAGAACAAAGAAAAAGGCTGAAAAGGGTAATGGAGAAGAGAAACGCCCATTAGGCAAAGCTTTCACATAATATATATAATAATAACATAATAAAAAAAAAAAATAAAGAGTGAGAAAGAGAAAAGAAAAAGGCACTTGCAAAGGAAACGTGGAGGTGTAGTAAACAAGGAAGCCAAGTCAAAGATAGTAAATGGAGTAATAAACGTTACAAAATATGTAATCAAAACATAGAAGAAAAAAAAAAGAGACGTTTGTTTTGGACTAATAATTATGGTTTTTCATTCATAGTTGAAAACAAAAACAAAAATTATCATAGACATGTGATGTTGAAGTAGATTTTGAAGAGAGTGAAGTGGAGAAAACACTAAAAGGAAAGAGATCCAACATTGGAGACAACCACAATTTGCTGTAAACATATGCTTAATTTAGTATATGCTAAGTTTTTTGTACATTAATAATAAAGTATACACAACCCAATAAAATTAATAATTTAATTGGAATCCTCATCAACCGCACCATAACCATAGTATTATTTAATTGTCAATTTGATTAAAAAAACGGCAAAGGGGATTTGTGAGCGACGGACAACTGTGCTTTCATACAGTGAGTGAGCTGCTCATGATGCTACAGCAGTCCAATATAAAAGAAAACATAATGTAAAATATTAGCATTAGGGAGAAGAAAGTGACAGAGATTGGTTAGGTTCTTCTCTCTCCACTTTATGTTTTGATTTTTTAACTTCTCCATCATCTTGAAAAACTGTTAACTATGAAAAAGAAGCGTATGGAAAGCAAAAGAAAATAAAAAAAAGATTAATGCACAAAATTGTTATATATGGCAAACTTATGGTCACTTGTTAAAAGAAAACAATATATAAATATTTCATGGTGAAAATTGTGTTTTCGATATTTTAAGAGTTTAACTTAAAATTTGTTAATTTTAATAAAAAAAATTATTTTTAATTCTTTGACGAGTGTTAGTAGAGAATTTTTTTAAAAATATCCACCGTATATTTACTACAACATTTTAGTAATATGACAACACCTAATTTTTTTATAATTAAAAAATTATTTTTGTAGAATTTAATAAAAAATGATATTTCTTTATAATAGAACAATAAACTTTATAATTTTTACAACAGCAACAATCCAAAATAATTTTTATTGTTTATTAATATATTTATTTAACATCTAATAGTCGTTCTTATTTAGTTTTTAATAAAAACGTAAAAAATTGTCTCAAATATTTCATTAGCTCACTTTTGTTCTCAACAAAATCCTTTTTTCTTTTTCTCAAATTATGTTCCTCTGTTCTCAGTAAATAGGGTCAGCGCAAACTCTCAGCAAACAGTGTTAACGCAAATCCTCTTTTCTCTCTCGCAAACTTTGTTCCACTTTACTCTCTCGCGCAAAACAGTGACCCTCTTCCTTCTCGTGTAACCATTTCTTCTCTCTCTCTCTCTTGCGCGCAAAATAGTAAGACTCTCTTCTCTCTATCGCTTGACCTCATTTCTGAATGAAAAGGGGAAAACAAGTGTTGGTGAAGGAAGCTTGTGAATGAACATGGATTAAGGTTTTTCTCGTGACTTGTGAGACTTCTCCCGTTTTCTCACAACTCTGTATCGATTACGGCTTCTGCATCGTTTAACCTCTGCATCAATTATGGTTTTTGTATCTTGCGAAACTTGCAAGACTTCTACCTCTTCGTGACTTGGTGATTTTTGGTATGTATTTTCATCCTTGCTCTTTTACCGCTCAACCTCTGCATCGATTAGGTTTTTGCTTTTGCATTATTCTAAAATTAACTCTGTAATCATCTTGAAATGGTTGAATTAATGTTTTCTGGTTTACTCTAAAAATTCAATTTGATTCTAGGTGACACAAAATTATGAATGAGTTAGGAAGTATGATTGGCTAAAATTATGAAAATTGGTTGCAATCTTGTTCATATTATTTTCTTAGTTGGGTTTTCTAAATCTTGTTGATGCACTTTTAAATTTTTGAGTTCCTGATTCCAGAATTATGTGCGTTGAGGTGGTAGTATATTTATATTATATACTCGTGTTCAATTTGTTGAGGATAATAACTAATACTAGTAGTATCTGATAACGGCCAAACATCTGTATCTGATAGTATGCTATTTTCCTATTACTATGCTTTGTGATAGTTATGCTTTTTAAAATGTCAAACTTACACCTGAGAATTGGTGTACAAAAATAGCTATAATATGCTTTGTGATATTTATGTAATGGCTGGCAGGTTTGGACTGTATAGTTGATTAGTAAGCTAAGCTGCTCAAGCATGACATATGGATACTATATTTATAAATAACTGATGACTGGTTCCATGATAAGGATGCAATTGTTTTGATTTGCATAATGAATTATGGCTTACAATTTCACACATCTTTTATACGAAGTGCCTCCATTGGATGTACCTGAACTCCTGGCCTACTTTGTTGAACAGTCTTGGCCATTTTTGAACCAACTTAGAGTTAGTAGAGGTACTTTATTTTGCATAACTTATATGGGATTTCATTGCTATGCAGCCCACGCTTTTCCACCTTACATATTTTATCTAAAATTTTGTATGCTGTTTAGCAACATCTTCTCTTGCAATGGAAACTCTTTTTCTGTTTCAACATTCTTGTCACCGTAAATTGCTAAGTTTGTTCCCCTTCTTTCTTTAACTCTAAAGTCTCAACCGTTATATAAATTTTTATTTGTAGAATAATAAAATGTGAGAAAAGAATTTAGAATGCCTATGCAATACTGCAGTCAACTCTTGGCATAGACATTCTTTTCCGTTTACTAGTTAATGAGCTTCATGGAACAAACCATTACAATAGTTTCAAACAAATACAATCGTCTAATAAAGAGTTAATATTTATGTTTTCTTGAAAAAATATATTATACACTAATTTTTTTTATGATATGAGAGAATACCAAACAATCTTGGATTAATGGGAGATTTGTTGAGCATGGTATGCACACACTTTCAATTCAATTGTAGATTTTGCAAAACACTCATTCTATAGTTATTCATCATTCAATCTCTCCTTAAATCTATCAATTAATCAATAACTTTATATAATTTAGTTTTTCATAAAATTTGTTGGGTTGAAGGTATACAATGTGTATAAAATGCTTACAAATTTACTAATCCAAGATCATCTTGTTTACGTTATCTGAACTTTGTCATGATACCTAAGTTTCATTATCGAACTTTTTTTAATAATCATAGTTTAAGTGTAAAAATTGCAATGTTTGTTCTGAAGTCTAAAACTTAAAATTTTCACACATCACAATTCATTGAAGGAAGTTAGTATCATATATTTAGATGTTGTCAAATATAGTTAGTATCATATATTTAGCCTGGCAGGTTTGGACTGTATAGTTGATTAGTATGTTATTTTCCTGCAATTATGTGCTTTGATAAAACATCATTAGTTTGGCAGCATCATGAACTTACTTATCAATTCATCACTATTACATATCAATTTTTTGCAGCACGTAACTAGTTTGGTTCTTTCAGGTGTAGTCTTCTCCACCTTATCAATGTCTTCAATAGTTTGGTCTTCCATGAACAGTACATCACGACTTTTGATAACCTTTTTGTTTATAGGATCATATAACTTGTAGCCAAATTCATCCTCACCATAACCGATGAAGATACACTGCTTTGACTTTGCATTCAATTTGGATCTTTCATCCTTCGGAACATGCACAAAAGTCTTGCAACCAAAGACTCTCAAGTGATCATACTTGACATTATTGGCAAACCATACCTTGTTTGGTACCTCACTATTCAAAGCGAAAGTAGGAGTAAGATTAATAACATGCACCACTGTGTACAGTGCCTCACCCCAATAATGTTTAGGCAGCTTAGCTTCAGAGAGCATACATAATCTTTGTTACATAGCTCATGACAAGACTAAAAGTGGAAAATATTAATATGACCCAATCTTAAGAGATAAAAGGGGCTTTTCTTTGGAAGAATTTTGATAATATATATTACATAAGTATCGGGGTGCTCAATATATAGATGCGTAAATACATCTAAATGTTGCTTCTTTATTAGAAATTTGGCAAGGAAAAACAAAAAAGGTGATAAAGAAGAAAAGTGTTACAAGGAGAAATGGAAATCAATTGAATTTTGTTGAGTTGAATTCCCTTACTTGATTATTTTGGCAACTGTCTTTCTATCATTGCTATTTTATCCTCTTCAATTTTATAGCCTAGTATCCCTTTCAATGATCTCACCTTCTCCTTGGCTACATAGCAATCTTAAAAAAGGTCCTTTTGATCTTAATGTGCCTGTGTTTCAAGTATGGATGTTAGAGACTTGTCAAGCCTATGGTAGATCTAACTTTTAAGATGTGCTTTTAGTGAGAACTTTAGCCTAAACACCTGAGATTCATTGATATTGCATCGCTGTTTTGTTTTTTCCTATGGATTTATTTTTGTCATGATCACAAATTTTTTATGGTGTTGCACATTGTATTTTTAAATGTGTGTCATGCTTGATAACAACTTTTTAACATGTTTGCTATCTTTAGATCTTAATTGGGCTTTAGTGCAATTCTTAGTTAATTTCTGTATTTTATGACATTCTAACCGTTAATTATTCTATATTCATAACTTGTGTTGACAATTATCCGATTGCATTTCTACGAGCCCGCTATCAGCTGTCGCCCACCGTCTTCTCTCTCTTCTACTCGCACACCGTTTCATTTTAAGTTGGGGTATTTGCATAATTGAAATTTCAGGATTGATTAAACTGTGACTATACTCTTTTAATTCTTAAATTGGATTGGATTGTCACTTTATCTATATCTATTGTCAAACAATAAACTGAATAGAATAATTGTGTTGTAATTTAACTTGTTAATTGTTATTATGTGATATGCATTGATGTGTATCAATTGATTCAATTGTAGTCTACTTTTTTGAATGTTTAGTTGCAATTTGTTACTGAATTATATATGTTGAATTTTTTATATAGGGTACATTTGCTGCGGACCAAGACACTCGAATTTCAAACAAGTAATTGAAGCTAAGTTTGCACTGGAATTGAAGCATCTGGTTTGTTTCCTTGATTTTCTTTTTTGTTTTCACGTAGGTTCTCTTCACGGGAAGTAATCCTGTTGGAGGAGCATCATACACTAATTGTGGGTATCTGTCCCAGCGAGAATTCGAACTTGGGTTCAACACGTTGTCGGAGTCTAGCCCCTTTTGCTAGAGGGTTTGTTTCATTGATTAAGTCAGTTGCTTTTTCTAGGGTTTATGACTGTTTTTGCTAATTGGAACTATGAACATCATTCCCCTCCTCTATAGCATGAACACAAATTTATCAAAAGCATTGCTGCCACAATACCGTTTCCTCACAACCTTCATAAAAATGATAACAACACAATCTCACTCTCTCCAAATTCCTATCAACAAAAAGAAAAACAACGATTTAATCACTCTCTCCATTTTCCTCTGGTCCTCCAAACACCGTCGTCACCACTCACTTGATTTTAATCAAATCGTCCCCGTCCTCCATCGCCTCACTCGCCGTTACAAAACCCCCCAAACCATTCTCTCAAACTTAAAATCTATTGGTTCTTTAAATTTTCCCAACAATAACATAAACCCTAAACCTTTCTTACTCTTATTGAGAATTATTCATCGTGCAGGTAATCACAACATGCTCGTTGACACTTTTGACCACATGGTACAATCTCATGGTTTTGTTCCAGATACTTTTGCTTGTAATTTACTTATGGATTCTCTGTTTAGAATTTCGCGATCTCAAATTGCTTTTTCCGTTTTCAAACAAACGAATTCCCCTAATTTCTTCACTTTCAACATTGCAATTTTCCATCTTTCCAATTTAAATTACTTCAGTGATGTTGTAAATGTTCTTAGACAAATGTTGAGGACGGGTTATTATCCTAATGATGTTACATTTAGCGCAGTTCTGAATTTGTTTTGTAAAGTGAATGCGTTGTCGCAAGCTTATCAGCTTTTGGGTCTCATGGTTGGTTTAGGAATTGAATTGTCTGTCAATGTTTGGACTTTAATTATTCATACGTGCTGTAAATTGCGTAGACTCAATGTTGCTATTGATTTGTTCTACAACATGATTCGAACCGGTTGTCCTCCTAGTGTTGTCACATATACTGCTTTAATTAAGGCGTTTATGGAATCCAACATGGTGAATGATGCGTTGTATTTGTTGAATGACATGCTTTCTGATGGTCTGGTTCCTGATTTAGTTCTTTATAATGTGTTAATCGATTGTCTTTCGAAGGTTGGAAGGTATGAGGATGCAATTCAAGTTTTTCTATGCTTGTTAGAACAAAATAACATTAAGCCTGATTCTTGTACCTTTACTTCATTGCTATCTACAATCTGTCTGTCTAGACAGTTTCATCTCTTACCCAAAATAGTTCGAGTTTGCAGACATATGGATAGTGATTTGGTGTTTTGCAATGCTCTTTTAAGCTCTTATGTTAAGGCTGAGTGTCCTTCTCGTGCTCTTGGGCTCTATAAGCGTATGATTGATGAAGGTTTAAAGCCAGATAAATATAGTGTTGTTGGGCTACTAAGTGCACTTTGTGCTAAGAAAAAAATTAATGAAGCAGTTAATGTGTATTGTGGTGTTGTTATGAATGCTGATGCTCACATCCATACTGTGATAACAACTGAGCTTATTAAGGCTGGTCAATATCACATGGCTGCTGGTGTTTTTAGATTAGCAGCAATCAAGAAATATCCACTTGACCGTGTAGCATTTGCTGTTGTCATCAGTGCACTTCTTAGAAGTGGACAGACTCTAGAGGCCAAAGTATTGTACGACCAGATGAAGGATAATGGTCTGGAGCCTAATGCTCAGATATTTAATATGATGCTTTTCTGTTGGTGTAAAGAAAAAGATCTTCAAATGATTAAACAGTTGCTGAAAGAGATGATTGATTCAAGGATAGAGTTGAGTGACAGAAATTTCCTCAACTTGTGTAAATTTCCATGTAGTTTGTATTTGTTGGCTGAGATGAGAGATTTGGGATTATTATCTGCCAAGATATTGCATTGCTTAAGCTTTGACAGGCATGTTGAAAGTGTAAAAGAAAAATATAAATATTGTGCTGAAGTTGATAAAGAATGGAACCAAGTTCTGGATTCATCCAGTTCTGAAGATATGTCTGATGTAGCTGTGTCAGTTTGTTGAGTTCTTATGGTCAATACTATGGTGTGGCAATCTTCAGATTGAAGGGGTCATTCAATTCCTATATTATGAAACTCGGCAATCTATCCACAAACTGGTACTACTTCCCATCTTATATTCTTCTTGTATCCAGTGTTTCTACCCCTTATTATTTGGACTTGATTTTGATCTGCTTTTTGCAAGATTGCACAAATTGGTTTAGTGGTGACTGATTTCAAGGACATATTTGATCAGAACTCTAGAGATTTGATTGAACATATCATGGTAACTTTGATAATATGTATTTATAATTGTTTACATCACTTCGTTAAACAACAAGTCTCCAAATTTTAAGTTTGTTTCACATCATGGACTGATGTTCTTCTATGCTTATATATGTTAATCAGGTCTCTCTATGAGGAAGAAACGTTCTTATCCCATGAATGTTTGCCTGCTTTTTGTTCAATCCAGTATGCCAACAAGTTGCTGCTTTCATGCTCTCATGACCTCTTGTAGATTATTTGCATTCAATACAGGATGGATAAAGGTGTATTATTGTTTGAATGGATACTATCGCCTATCACTACATTTTCCGATATTTGTGCAAACAATGACTGAATTTTTGACAGTTTTTTTTTTTCATTTTCATATTTCCATCATCTGTATCAGACTGTTTCTGTGTCACACTGCTCCTAGATGGCATCACAAGACTTTCTATGGCAACTTTCTATATTGCCTTCTTAATTGGCATCTTACACTTGCAGGTAGAGTCCTTATTTCTTTGCAATAAATTATCTTCTATCTATTTAAGAAAACTGATTCCTTTTGACATACGTGGCAGTCACGATAGATTGATACCGTATTGTCTAACTTGCAGATAGGATAGATTGATGCTCTCTGGACAGTCATTTTTTATCTGTATTTCTGGATTCATTTGCAGACCTTCGCTCATTTGGGTGGTTCATGTCAAAGGTAAACTTGTTACCCTTCTTGTGTTTTCAAATTTTCGGGCAGCAAGGGAAGCCTGTTTTCTTCATTTTTGACAGTTCATGTTCTGATGGAATCAATGTTACAGTAGGAGCGTCTGTCTAATGGTAATGGAAATAACGCAGAATTATGTAATGGAAATTATTGCTTATTAGGAGGCTTAATCTGTACATTATTTTATTTCTTAATTATAAATTTTTAATTGTCTTTTTAGAGTTCAAAATATCAAAGTTCAAGCCACTTCAAGTTCAAGCATCGAAGCAACTATTTGTTTTTGCAAGCATAATTTTGTTCAATCTTCCTACCTTTACATAATTTCGTGTTTGCTTTGTGATTATTCTACATTGGACATGCTTTTGTTCTTAACTATGTGTTTCTGTGTATATTAAACTGTAATGATATTTTCTTTGTTTATTTGCAATAAGTTATGCAGGTTGTCCCTTGAAGCTTCTTTATTCTTTTAAATGGCGTTGAATTGATTATGTTTCTATAATTCAATTTACATAGCAATTTACATATCATTTGAGTATATGTAAAAATTAATGGGACAAAATTAGATATTAGATGTATAGTAAAATTACATTGCAGTGATATCAAAAAGGAGAAAAACATCTTAATCAATTTGTCTTAGAGAATACAATGAAAAATCTTCATTTGAATAGACAAAGCTGCTCTTGCAACGTTACCTGAATATTTACAATCAAGATAATTACTACGTTTTGTTATTATAGATTATTGAATATTGAATCATTTATATTGTACAATATGCAATTTTTTTATCGAAAGATATAATGTGCATTTTAGAGGTTGGTTATAGCATAGATAAATGATCAAAACTTGTGAGGGAAATTTATTCTAAAAATTTGTCACAATTTTACCAATCAATATTTATATTACCTAATAAATATTACTATATATTAACTTTCGTAATCTTACATATAACGTAATCTTACATATAACAACGGAAGTAGT
>JBBPBT010001310.1:2914882-2959623 GCA_037974875.1 Cicer bijugum | reverse complement strand
CGAAAGAAATTTGAGTATAATATATATACATCATTTACATTAATATGTGTACAGAATCATGTAAATTATTATGGGTAGAGGATCATGTAACTTGATACGTGTATAATGATTAAAATTTATTTTTCCAATTTTTTAATTATTAAAATTGATGACCTAAATTCATTGATTTGCTTATTATAAAAAGGAGATATGGGGAGTGTAACACCTCAATTTCTCATTATCTTATTTTAAATAGTATAATGATATAATACTATTTTTTTTTATATGAGTGTTAATATATGCTCTAATTATTATAATAATAATAATAATAATAATAATTATTATTATTATAATGATAACAACCTAGGCTATTATGTAGTATATAGAATGGTATAATAATAATAATAATAATAATAATAATAATAATAATAATAATAATAATAATAATAATTGTTATTATAATGATAACAACCTAGGCTATTATGTAGTGTGTATATATATATATATATGGCCATCCAACCGAGCCGAAATTGGTAACATACTTATGGGAGCCGCATTCTTTCAGCAAATTAGGATTGCAATTCCAAATCATAGCTTTCAGCAAATTAAGAAATCCAATCCCAATTCCAAATCTAATTTCCAATTCCAATCACAATTCCAAATTCAATTTCCAATTCCAATTTCAAGCTCCAATCACAATTCTAATTTCAAATCCCAATTCCAATTTCAATACCAAATCATATAAGGTAGGTTTCACTAATTCCATCAATTAGCTTTAATAATGATACATATTTTGTTAGTACAATAGGATAAGTAATACATATATATATAGATAAAAGTTAAGAAATTAAAAACCACAAACTCAAAATAAATTTGTATAGCCATGATTTGAGTCTTTACTTTAGAATTTTAGAAGTCTTGCCTCTGTTTCTGTCAACAAACGGATTATGCTATATAAGAATTGTTTTTATACAAACTTCCAGAAAATAAGTTAGTAACTAAACCATTAGATGCAAAATAATTCTTTCACCTAAATGGGTAAATCTATTTGATTATGTTATAAAAATTAAGTATAGTCAATAATAAGTAATAATTAATTATTATTTGCGTCCATGTGATATATATATATATATAAATATATTTATAAATCAAAACTATATATATATATATATATATATATATTATATAGACATAATATTAAGTTCTTTCTATCATACTTTGTTAAATAAAATTTGATTATAGTAATATGTGTGTTTAACGATATTAAATATATTTTTGAATTATATTACAATGCATTAATGTATTATTAGATGAAGTATCAATGTATTATTAATAAATTAAATAATTACCTATTGGAGTAAGTAATTAATTTGTAATTGGTTGTTGCGTTGATTTATTCTCACTCATGGATTGTTAGAGATGGTGGTTGACGAAGACGTGACACATTAAATCAGCGGATCGACTTCGTTGGGAAAAATCTTCAGCTAAGGTAAGGGGTGAGATGAGGTTCGATTTTATGAGTATAAAATAACGTGAGATGAACGGGAATATTGAAATTCCCAGATGTTCATTCGGGACTTACTACGTACAGTTGAGCCCTATTGAGTAATAATAATTAATTAATTAATAA
This sequence comes from Cicer bijugum, assembly GCA_037974875.1. Lineage (NCBI taxonomy): Eukaryota > Viridiplantae > Streptophyta > Magnoliopsida > Fabales > Fabaceae > Cicer > Cicer bijugum. The sequence goes on along the minus strand of JBBPBT010001310.1, from coordinate 2,958,014 downwards.
AATGTGAATGGTAATAGTGAGGATTAAAATATAATTTAGCAACCAATAGAATTGCCGTGAAATTATTTATATCAAGATTGTATGCCGTCTGATTTTATGAATATTATGTTGATTGTTACTATGTGAATGATATGTACTGGAGTATTCTTGCTACTTAAATGAAATTGTGATATCACTTGAATATGCCACTGTTTGACCTTTTATTGGTGATTGTGTATCGTGAGTAGTGTAAATCAAATATTGTGATTTTATGGTGATTGACTGATAAAGATATATAATGATGAATATTGTGAAGTCAAATTAAAACTTATTGAGTTGTGATGATCGAGTAAGTCTGAGATATGTGTTGTAGATTTTGGAGTTAGGATTATTTTATCATCATATAGGGAGGGTCTGACAAACCTAGTGATTCGAGGAAGTACAACTGAATGAGCCTGATCGTGGAGGGCTACAGTCGAACTGTAAAGTAAGACTGATAGACCTTAGGGGTACACCTAGTGGAGAATTCCTAAGTGGATTAGTGGGTTATTCCCTAAGGCCGCGAGCTACCATGCAACACAAGAGTACCCCGATCGTCACGTATAAGTGTCTCGGGTTGAGTCGAGGGGATATATGAGGACTTGACCCTTCATGAATTGTCTGTCCACTCTTGTAGTTGTAACACCCCAATTTCTCATTACCTTATTTTAAATAATATAATGATACAATACTATTTTTTTATTATATGAGTGTTAATATGTGTCCTAATTTCTTTGGTATGTCTTGTGTGTTGTCTTAGTAATTGATTTAATTCATTAATAGTAACTATATTCACCTTATAAAAATAAATAAAATAAAAACAAGGAGTAAAATTGTGTTGCTACATTAATTTATTACTTTAGCACTAATAGAGTGAATTAATAATAATAATAATAACTCTAATAGTGAGACGGGAGTACTAGCAGATCAACCATATGAGAGGCCCGTATTTCACAATTAGGCATAATAATAAACCTAAAATTTACCAAGCTATATATATATATATATATATATATACTTATATAGATCATAACCTACCAAAAAGAAACACCGGGAGAAAAAGAAAAGGAATAGAAAGGATTAGCGCTTCCTGCCTACAGCTAATCACAATCAGGTATAATTTCCTAATTCCACCAATTGGATTTTGATAATAACATGGAATTTGATGGTAGAATAGAATATGTCATATAGCTGAAATTGATACACAAAGAACGACAACCTGTGAGCTACCTCTGAACTTGATTATTATGATAAGGATCCAATTATCTATTTTCTTAGCGTGCCTAGTGGAAGAATGATAATTACTTTAGGTGTTTGATATTTTACCATTAATATACAAGTGATCTGTAGCAAACTTACTATTTGGTGGATTATAAGATAGTGATAGGTACAACCATATTAGTGGCCTGACAATTTAAGTTTGATTGATCAACCTCCTTAGATTTAACTTCCTTAGTTTTATATACTGCTTGATTTTGGTTGGTTGCTAAAACACAAACAGGTAACTCCATCATAGACATTGAACTGGAAAATTCTTAACAAAATTCCCATGATGCAGTAAATTTAGAGTAATATGCACAATCAACAGAGTTGGAAGTTGGAAAAGTTTTAGTAATATAATTATGTCAGATGTGTAAGAAATATTTTAGTGATTCATGGATATGTAAGCTAACTATTTAAAACAATGTCAATGATAGAATGTAGAGGAGAGAGATGCTTGTTATGATATGATAACTAAGGCTTTGTTCTTATATTTTTATGATAGTTTAGACAAGGCACAATAAGAAAATACCATCCAAACTGATTCAAACAGTAACAGAACAGCCTTGACTACAATATAGTGCCGACTAGGGACATATGAGCTGGATAAATAAGTAGCTTAGCTAAGAAACGATGATATGGTGGATGCATACTTAAGAATGTAGTTTATAATAAACACAGTAACTAATCATTATTACCTGCGCTCATGTGATACATATAAAATCTAATTATAAATCAAAACTATGTATGTATATAAGTGGACATAATATTAAATTCTTCTATCATATTTAGTTCAAGAAAAACAAAATCTGATTATAGTAAAAGGAGTGTTTAATAATATTAAATATATTTTTAGGTTATATTATAAGTAGTAGATGATTTATTAATTAATTTATTTATTTAATTATATTTAGTCAATAATTTATTTGTATTTGGTGGTTGTGCGGCTATAACTCTCTCATGGATTATTAGAGACGACGGTCGACGAAGACGCGACAAATTAGCAGATCAGTCATTTGGCGAAATCTTCAATTAAGGTAAGGGGTGAGATGAGGTTCGGTTTTATGAGTATAAAATAACGCGGGATGAACGGGAATATTGAAATTCCCATATGTTCATTCGAGGCTTACTACGTACGGTTGAGCCTTATTGAGTAATAATAATTAATTAATAATATATGAATGGTAATAGTGAGGACTAAAATATAATTTAGAAACCTATAGAATTGTGTGAATTAATTTATATTAAGATTGTGTGTTATTTGATTTTATGAAACATATACTAATTGTTATTGTATGAATGATATGTATTTGAGTGTTCTTGCCTACTTGATTGAAATTCTGATATTACTTGAAAGTGCACCTAATTGATTCCTTATTATGTGATTGGTTAGACTGGACTGTGTATTGTGAGTAGTGTAAATCAAATATTGGGATTTTATGTGATTGACTGATATAACTATATATATAATGATGAATATTGTGAAGTCAAACTGAAACTTATTGAATTGTGATGATCGAGTAAGTCTGAGATATGTGTTGTAGATTTTGGAGTTAGGATTATTTTGTCATCATATAGGGAGGGTTTGACAAACCTAGTGATTCGGGGAAGTACAACTAAATGAGCCTGATCGTGGAGGGCTATAGTCGAACTGTAAGGTAAGACTGATAGACCTTGGGGGTACATCTAGTGGGGAATTCCTAAGTGGATTAGTGGGTTATTCCCTAAGGCCGGGAACTACCGTGCAACACAAGAGTACCCCGACTGTCGCGTATATGTGTCTCGGGTTGAGTTGAGGGGATCTATGAGGACTTGGCCATTCATGAATTGTCCGTCCACTCTTGTAGTGGCATAGTATCAGGCCTCCTAACCAAGTACTTCAGAGTAGAATGGTACCAAATGATGAAGAAGTATAGAGTATAGGACATGCATAGTATTTCATCCTTGTGACTGTTTGATTGTGATTGAATTAGATTAACCTTTGATATGACGTTCTTGAATGTTTCTCTTTAATTGTGTTGTTTTGACTACTTGCGTGTTCTCCTCGTTTATCTTATACTATTACATAATTTCGAAACTCACCCCTCGTTGTTTGTGTTTGGCGTTTGCGATGAACGCAGACGAGTTGCAAGCTGCAGGTGATGACTTGTTCCATCAAAGTGGCGGAAGCCATCATGTCTTGAAGACTTTTATTATATGTTTTGTTGTTAATATCTTTAGTTTGGGAATTCCCGCTCTGATAGTGACATCGGGTTGGGACTACATTTACATTTATCATTAAACTTATGTATGTGTGCTTCAAAAAGAATTTTGTTGACTACTGTCATGATTTCGAGTTGCTAAGTTTGACGAAAATTTTGGATTAATGTGATATGTTCATGATTACGTGATACTCTTTACCCTTTAAGAAAAATATTTGAAAGTTTATTTATTTATTATTTTAGAATTTCATTATTTTAAAACTAAAATTTGAAATAAAAAAGTTACTATTAATTTTGGGTTCAGGGTGTCACATTAGTGGTATCAGAGCTGGTCTATCCAATCAGACCGTAAATGTGTTATGTGTTCGCTATGTCTCCTTGTGTACTCTGTTATGTATTTTGTGGTTATGGCCCTTATTGTGTTAGTGTTGTAGAACTAAGTTAGTTTCTCACTTCCCTAAGTGTCTCAATATATTCGATTCGCTTATCTGATTGATGTAGGTAGTGATGGCTAGTGGAAGGAACGATGCTGCGATTGCTGAGGCTTTAGAGTCCATGGCAGGAGTTACAGTACAGGCTCTCCAAGCTTTGGCTGAATCTCCAGCTACTGCACAAGCCTTTGCGCAAACGGCTACCCAAGCTGCACAGATTGTTGCTCAAGCTGTTACTCAAGCTACTAGCTATAGTGGTGGCCAAGGAAATGTGCAAATAAATGAATTCATGGTGATGGATCGATTCCACAAGGCTAACCCCCCATCATTTGAAGGTCACTATAATCCTGATGGAGCTCAAAAGTGGTTGCAAGAAGTTGAGAAAATTTTCAGAGGAGTGGCATGTCCCAAAGATCAGAAAGTGCATCTTGGTACCTTTATGTTGACAGAAGAAGCTGAACATTGGTGGGATAATGCAAGCCAATGTTTAGAGAATGCAGGGACTGCAATTACTTGGGCTATATTCAAGAACATGTTTCTAATTAAGTATTTCCCTGAAGATGTCCATAATAGAAAGGTGATGGAATTTGTTAAATTGGAACAGGGGAATATGTCAGTAGCGGAGTATGCTGCTAAGTTCGAGGAATTATCCAGGTACTATCCACTCTATGTTGGAAAAGCAGGAGAAAAGTCTAAGTGCATCAAGTTTGAAATGGGACTCAGGCCAGAGATCAAGAAATAGGTTGGAAAGCAGGAGATCTGCGACTTTCCTACCCTAGTGAATAAGAGTAGGATTTATGATGAGGATAGCCGTGCTGAAAAGGCACATTACCGAAACACTAGAATCATGAAGGATAAGAGGCCTATGCATCATAATAGAGGAAAACCTTACTTTTTCCCTCCTAGTAGATCTGGAAGTCGTTTGAATTATCAACAACACAGTTTTTCAGCTGGAAAAGGAGCTAGTAGTGGTAACGAAAAAGGAAATGGGAACAATTATAGTTATGGGAGTGGTAGAGGAAACCCCAATGGACGAGGAGTTAGTAGCGGAAATAGTAACAACATGAGTCAAGTCTCGCGCAACAACAATGGTAATAATGGTTATCTAGCTACTCCTATCCGATGTAGCATTTGTGGCAAGCAGGGTCACATGACATATGAATGTAGAGATGCTGGAATTACTTGTTTTAATTGTCAACAAGAAGGCCACATTAGCACCACATGCCCTTACCCAAGGAAGTCTCCACAGCCTGGAAACCAGAGTTCCCAAGCCAGTCGACCTAAATCCAATGGAAGAGTCTTTGCCCTCAGTGGTGCAGGAGCGTTTGAGAAAGACAACTTGATCCAAGGTACATGTCTCATAAGTGATACTCCTTTATTTGTGCTATTTGATTGTGGTGCCACTCATTCCTTTGTGTCTCTTGATTGTGTTAGACGTTTAGGACTACATGTATCTCGTTTACAGTATAAGTTGATTTTGAATACCCCAACTAGTGATTCTGTTGATACCTCTAGTGTTTGTCTTGACATTTCTATCCATGTGTGTGGAAGGGACTTTCGAGTTGACTTAGTGTGTCTACCTTTGCGTTTGGTTGATGTGATTCTTGGTATGGATTGGCTATCTGCCAACCGTGTCCGCGTAGATTTTTTTTAGTAAAACCATTGAATTCATGGAGTTAGAAGAGAGGGATAAGCCTAGCAATATATCCCCAACCAAGTGAAGGCACTCTTGAAAGAAGATGCCCAATTATACATGATCCTTGCCTCATTGGAATTTGAAGAAAAAGTGGTAATACGAGATGTTCCTATCGTGTGTGAATTCCTTGAAGTATTCCCTAAAGATGTCACTAGTTTACCACCAGAGCATGAAATTGAGTTTAGCATTGACCTTGTACCAGGTACTGGACCCATATCCATGGCACCGTATAGGATGTCTCCCTTAGAATTGTCTGAGCTTAAGAAACAATTGGAAGAGCTGTTAGATAAACAATTTATAAGGCCTAGTGTTTCACCATGGGGTGCACCTGTGTTGTTGGTTAAGAAGAAGGATGGCTCTATGAGGTTATGTGTAGATTATCGTCGACTTAATAAAGTGACAATCAAGAATAAGTATCCGCTACCTAGGATAGATGACCTTATGGATCAATTGAGAGGATCATGTGTGTTTAGTAAGATCGATCTGAGATCAGGTTACCATCAGATCCGAGTGAAACCCTATGATACCCCTAAGACCGCCTTTCAGACCCGTTATGGCCATTACGAGTATTTGGTTATGCCTTTTGGTGTGACTAATGCACCAGCAGTGTTTATGGATTACATGCATAGCATTTCATCCTTGTGATTATCTTATTGTGAATGAATTTGATAAACCGTTGATATTATACACTTGACTGTTTTTGGGGTTGTGATAATTTGATAATTATCTTATCCTCGTGCATTTTATACTGTTACAAAATTTCGATACTCACCCCCTCTCTCTTCATTTAATTTCCACCTCTTTTTACTTTTCCCTTTTATATCTCTTTTTTTTTCTTCCTCTATAAAAATAATCTTCACAGATTCATCTTTCTTTTCTTTCATAATTCTTCATTTTTCCTTTTATTTACTTATTTTAATCAAATTTTTTATGAAGTAACTTGGATATTCTAGTCAAACAAAATATAAATTTGGTTAATTACTTAAAATAATATGGTTAATTCCTTACACAACTTGGTTAATGGCTTTAAGAAATATGGTTAATATTGTGAACAACTTAGTTAATGAATTTGAAGTGAAACCTTGGGTAATATGATCAAATAAGATATAAACTTGGTTAATGACTTAAAACAATATGGTTAATTCTTTGCACAACTTGGTTAATGGACAAAAGTTTGGTCATTCTAATCAAATAATATAAATTTGGTTAATTGCTTTAAGATATACACCTGGTTAATGACTTAAAACAATATATTAGACCTAGCAATCACAATAACAATTATGAAACTTAATATTTAGACATAAATAATTAACATGGATTAATAATTCCCTAACTTTTAGACAAAAATAATGCATTAACCACCTATTATACTTTATTAACCAATAATGTTTACACTATTAACCAAAAAAAGAAACACAAAAAAAACAGATAACCGTGTATGAGCCAAGAACAACAAAAGTAAACAGTTAAGAAAATATCAGAAGAACTAAAATAAAATAAAAATCTATTTTAAAAAATAAAATAAAAATATAAGAAGTGTAGATTTGGAGAGAAACGTATAAAAAATACAAGTGAAAAACAGAATTTAGGTCAACACAAAAATTAGTTGATTTATCCAAAAGGAGAAGAGAGAGAAAAGAGAGAATAAAAGAGGAAGAAGATTGATGAAGATGAAAAGGAATAGAGAGAAGAGATAGAAGAGAGAGAGAGAAGAGAGAGAATGTGATGTTTAATTTGATTTTATTGTTAATTAATGAAGAGAGAGTAATAGTGATGTATTAATGAAGAGAGAGAGTATAAATGTGTACAACGTATATATATACAAGAGAGAAAGTATAAATGTGTACAACGTATATATATAGAGTAATTGTGTTTGTATTTGTGTTTAAAATTGTGTTTAAATAACATTTCTCTAATTGAAATTCAAAATAAATTTTTGCAGCAGAGAACCAAACGTGCTTCTCATTCCCACAGAACCGCTCTCAGTCAGCCGTCACCACCACATTCATCTCTTCCTTCTACTCGCACACCATTTCAGATTTCTTAATTTGTGGTATTTACAAAATTGAAATTTCAGGATTGATTAAACTTTGACAATACTCTTGTAATTCTTAAATTGGATTGGACTGTAACTGTATCTATATCTATTGTCAAAGAATATAATAATTTTGTTTTAATTCAACTTGTTAATTGTTATTATGTGATATGCATTGATGTGTATCAATTGATTCAATTGTAGTCTACTTTTTTGCATCTTTAGTTGCAATTTGTTACTGAATTATATGTGTTGAATTTTTGATATAGGGTACATTTGCGGACCAAGACACGCGGTTTTTGAACAAGTAATGGAAGCTAAGTTTGCACCGGAGTTGGAGCATCTGGCCCGTTCTGCTAAAGGGTTTGTTTCATTGATTAAGTAGGTTGTTTTTTTCTAGGGTTTATGACTGTTTTTGCTATTTGGAACTATGAACATCATTCTCTTCCTCTACAACATGAACACAAATTTATCAAAAACATTGCTTCCACAATACCATTTCCTCACAACCTTCATAAATATGATAACAACACAAACTCACTCTCTCCAAATTCCTATCAACAAAAAGAAAAACAACAATTTAATCACTCTCTCCATTTTCCTTTGGTCCTCCAAACACCGTCGTCACCACTTACTTGATTTCAATCAAATCATCCCCTTCCTCCATCGCCTCATTCACCGTTACAAAGCCCCCCAAAACATTCTCTCAAACTTAAAATCTACTGGTTCTTTAAATTTTCGCAACAATAACATAAACCATAACCCTTTCTTACTCTTATTGAGAATTATTCATCGTGTAGGTAATCACAACATGCTCATTGACACTTTTGACCTCATGGTACAATCTCATGGTTTTGTTCCAGATACTTTTGCTTGTAATTTACTTATGGATTCTCTGTTTAGAACTTCGCGATCCCAAATTTCTTTTTCCGTTTTCAAACAAACGAATTCCCCTAATTTCTTCATTTTTAACATTGCATTTTTCCATCTTTCCAATTTAAATTACTCCAGTGATGTTGTAAATGTTCTTAGACAAATGTTGAGGACGGGTTATTATCCTAATGATGTTACATTTAACGTAGTTCTGAATTAGTTTGGTAAAGTGAATGCGTTGTTTCAAGCTTATCAGCTTTTGGGTCTCATGGTTGGTTTAGGGATTGAATTGTCTATCAATGTTTGGACTTTAATTATTCATACGTGTTGTAAATTGCGCAAACTCAATGTTGCTATTGATTTGTTCTACAACATGGTTTGAACCGGTTGTCCTCCATGTGTTGTCACATATACTGTTTTAATTAAGGCGTTTATGGAATTCAACATGGTGAATGATGTGTTGTATTTGTTGAATGACATGCTTTCTGATGGTCTGGTTCCTTATTTAGTTCTTTATAATATGTTAATCGATTGTCTTTCGAAGGTTGGAAGGTAAGAGGATGCAATTCAAGTTTTTCTATGTTTGTAAAAAAAAACATTAAATCTAACTCTTATACCTTTACTTCATTGCTACCTATAATCTGTTTGTCTATACGGTTTTGTCTCTTACCCAAAATAGTTCGAGTTTGTAGATATATAGATAGTGATTTACTGTTCTGCAATGATTTTTTAAGCTCTTATGTTAAGGTTGGGTGTCCTTCTCGTGCTCTTGGGCTCTATAAGCATTTGATTGATGAAGGGTTAAAGCTAGATAAATATAGTGTTGTTAGGCTATTAAGTGCACTTTGTGCTAAAAAAAGAATTAACGAAGCAGTTAATGTGTATCATCTTGTTGTTATGAAAGTTGATGCTCACATCCATCCTCTGATAACAACGAAGCTTATAAAGGTTGGTAAATATCACAAGGCTGCTGGTGTTTTTAGATTAGCAGCAATCAAGAAATATTCACTTAGACAAATGTTGAGGACGGGTTATTATCCTAATGATGTTACATTTAACGTAGTTCTGAATTTGTTTTGTAAAGTGAATGCGTTGTTTCAAGCTTATCAGCTTTTGGGTCTCATGGTTGGTTTAGGGATTGAATTGTCTATCAATGTTTGGACTTTAATTATTCATACGTGTTGTAAATTGCGCAAACTCAACGTTGCTATTGATTTGTTCTACAACATGGTTTGAACCGGTTGTCCTCCATGTGTTGTCACATATACTGTTTTAATTAAGGCGTTTATGGAATTCAACATGGTGAATGATGTGTTGTATTTGTTGAATGACATGCTTTCCGATGGTCTGGTTCCTTATTTAGTTCTTTATAATATGTTAATCGATTGTCTTTCGAAGGTTGGAAGGTAAGAGGATGCAATTCAAGTTTTTCTATGTTTGTAAAAAAAAAAACATTAAATCTAACTCTTATACCTTTACTTCATTGCTACCTATAATCTGTTTGTCTATACGGTTTTGTCTCTTACCCAAAATAGTTCGAGTTTGTAGATATATAGATAGTGATTTACTGTTCTGCAATGATTTTTTAAGCTCTTATGTTAAGGTTGGGTGTCCTTCTCGTGCTCTTGGGCTCTATAAGCATTTGATTGATGAAGGGTTAAAGCTAGATAAATATAGTGTTGTTAGGCTATTAAGTGCACTTTGTGCTAAAAAAAGAATTAACGAAGCAGTTAATGTGTATCATCTTGTTGTTATGAAAGTTGATGCTCACATCCATCCTCTGATAACAATGAAGCTTATAAAGGTTGGTAAATATCACAAGGCTGCTGGTGTTTTTAGATTAGCAGCAATCAAGAAATATTCACTTGACAGTGTAACATTTGTTGTTGTCATCAGACACTTATTAAGAATTAGATCAAATTTGTTTTTTTTAGGGATTAGGGTTTATGACTTTTTTTTGTTATTTGGAAACATGAATACCATTCACCTTCTCTATAGCATGAACGCCAATTTATCAAAAGCATTGTAGCCATAATACCATTTTCTCACAACCTTTATAAAAATGATAACACAAACTCACTCTCTCCAAATTCCCATCTACAAAAAGAAAAACAACAACACATATTTAATCGTTCTCTCCATCGCCTCACTCACCATTACAAAACCCTCCAAACCATTCCCTCAAACTTAAAATTTGTTGGTTCTTTAAATTTTCCCGACCAATGTTTGGAGGGTAATTATGCATACATGTTGTAAATTACGTAGACTTGATGTTGATATTGATTTGTTTTACAACATGATTCGAACCGGTTGTCCTCCTAGTGTTGTCACATACACTTCTTTAATCAAGGCGTTTATGGAATCCAATATGGTGAATGATGTGTAACATTTGTTGAATGACAAGCTTTCTAATGGTTTGGTTCTCAATTTAGTTATTTTGCAGTGTTTTAAATTGATTGTCATTTGAATGTTGAAAGGTATGAGATTGCAATTCAAGCTTTTCTATGCTTGTTAAAACAACAAAATTAAAAAAAACATTAAGCTTGATTCTTGTACCTTTACTTCATTGCTATCTGCAATGTATCTATCTATACGGTTTCGTCTTCTACCCAAAATAGTTTGAGTTTGCCGACATATGGATAATGATTTATTGTTCTGCAATGCTCTTTTAAGCTCTTATGTTAAGGTTGGGTGCCCTACTCGTGCTCTTGGACTCTATAAGCATATAATTGATGAAGGTTTAAAGCCAGATAAATAGTGTTGATGGGCTACTAAGTGCACTTTATGCTAAGAAAATAATTAATGAAGCAGTTAATGTGTATCGTGGTGTTGTTATAAAGGTTGATGCTCACATCCATATTGTGAAAACTATTGAACTTATAAAGGTTGGTAAATATCACATGGCTTGTTGTATTTTTAGATTAGCAGCAATCAAAGAATATTCGCTTGACAGTGTAGCATTTGTTGTTATCATCAATGCACTTCTTAAGAATCAGATCAAATTTGTTTTTTTCTAGGGTTTAGGGTTTATGACTTTTTTTTTGTTATTTGAAAATACGAACACTGTAACACCCCAATTTTTACCAGCGCGAGTGTATTTTTTTTAAAACAAATTCATAAAAACGAAGAACTAAAGAAGAAAATACTTTTGGATAAATATTTAAGTCGTAACACAACGACAAAAGTCAACAATATTTACAAATAGCGGAAATAGTTTTTGAAACCAAATCCAAAGTATTTAGATAGAAAAATACAACGGGGCTATGAGACCTATCAGACATAGCTCATACCCGTAAAGTATTCTCGGCAGACACCTGCATAAAAGCACTGCCCTAAGAATCTCTACTTTCTCCACATCACATCAAAATTTGGAACATGGACCCATTAAAAGAAAAAGTCATCAGATAATTTAAGCATAAATACAATCTTCCAAAATGAAATAAATACAATCCCAAGAGAAAGATATCTAGTCCTTATACAACCACCTAATCTGATCATGCTACAAAACTACACTACCCTGGTGATCTCCACGCGCCCCGCAAGATCCTCCTGACACAGCTTTGGTCAAGTATGACTAACTACTTTCCCATCTCCAGGGTACTAACCGGTATGATGATCCTGATTCTTATCTGAGGGCAAAGCCTAGATTTCCACAATAATTGTAAAGGTCACCAACCGAAATTAAAAAACATCACATAACAAAATTCTTATATTTTCAAATGCTCAAAAGAACCTTTCGTCTTATCATACTCCTCGAAAGGGTTTTCATATGTCCGAAAATGCATAAACAATGTTGAAAAATGAAGTTTTGACAAACTGCATTGTCATAGCCGAAAACAATGGAAAAAATGCAGATTTTCAATTCTAAAATGGCTCTGAATCAATCAACACTTCAAACATTAATATTATCAATTATGAACACATAATTAACACCAAATTAATCTCCACAAATTCACACCTCAATCACATATCGAATATTCATTAAATCAATTATGAACACATAAATACATCAAAACTTAATCGACCCAACTTCACACCTCAAAGCAATTACGATAAATCACAACAACCACCGAATATGTATATACAATCATCAAAGTATAACAAACATGACTCGCATGCCAAACACCCTTATGCAATGCGTATATGCCAAAATGCATCATTCCGGAATTCCAAACCAAAACCCTCCTCGAGGGGCGTAAATCATAGTTGTACAACCTCTCACAGACCAGTACTAATTAACGAGGTTCCACCTATCACGGGTCAACACGATTTACTAAAAAGCGTAAATCGTAAATATACCGCATATCACAGACCAATACTGTTTACCGAGGTGCCGCCTATCACGGGTCAACACGATTTACTAAAAAGCGTAAATCGTAAACGTACCGCCTATCACAGACCAATACTGTTTACTGAGGTGCCACCTATCACGGGTCAGCACAATTTACTAAAAAGCGTAAATCGTAAATGTACCACCTATCACAGACCAATACTGTTTACCAAGGTGCCACCTATCACGGGTCAACACGATTTACTAAAAATGTGTAGTCTATCACAGACCTACACGACGCGAAAATCCCCGCAAGGATAAGATGAACCAACAAATCACATGACATCATCTCGTGGCCCATCACGGTCACCACTATCACCATGGCCCCATCGCGGTTACCATGTACTATGAAATGCATGAGCATACTCTAACTCTTTTCACCACAATCAGTAAGTAAATGCAGCTATTAAAAGATTTTCCATTTTTAATACTCATTTAACACTAATGATTTTTTAAACACAACACAGAGCATACTCGAACATATTTATTCACACCAATTTAAATTTCCACAACCACACATAAATCACATCTCCAAAATTTCATCCACACCTAAATTGAATTAAATTCATTTTCCACCAAGTCACACATAAATTTCTTATAAAAAAATTCATAATATTAATTATGAACACATCAATTTCACTAAACATAAATCACCAAAATTTCTAAACATTAATCACCCATATTCAATCTCCAAAAATTTTCAACCTTAAATCACCACAACAACATTAATATATAAGAGTTCTCCCCACCGCTAACTCGATGCCAACGGTCTCGATTCCTTTTCGAGACTCAAGGAGCTAACTACATAAACATGAATATTTATAACAATTTATTCATAATAAAACTAATCCAAACACAACAAAATTTCTAAAATTAAATCGTTCTCATAAACCAAACTCTTAAAATTAAATAATCTATATTATTTACTTAAAACAAATACTGTCCAAATTTAACATTCACATACTCGACTATTAAAGCACCAAACTATTTGATTTAATAAAATACTATAAACCTTTTTTTTTCTTTTTAAACTCAACCAAAGAGTAATTAAAAGAGTAACATTTTAAACTCTAACCATTTTTAATTTCAATCTGTCTTTTTGCTCAAACTCTTTAACTTAGTTAAAATTTGAACTTTTTCACAACTTTAACAACTCTAAATTTTTCGTAAAATTTCAACTTTAGTTCAAACTCATTTATTTGAAAATAACTCATTACGTAACTCAAACACATCAAATTTAATTACCTCCAATGCACACCAAATTAAATCAATTCAATTCCACAACATAGCACCTCAATTAAATTTCAACAATTCAAACATAACTCACCGAATTTCAAAATTCCACATTTTTACACATAAACCACCAAATTTCATCAATTCTTTTTCTACAAAATCCACAAACAAATCATATCTCAAAAATTCATAATAATAATTATGAACATATAAATCACACCAAACTTGAATCACCACAAACCACACCTCAAATTTAAATTCCACTAAATTACACATAATCACATTAAATTAATTTTTCCCAAAATCACACCTCAAATACATCAAATTTCTTTTCCACAAAATCACAAATAATGTCCTAAATACAAACTAAAAGTTTGGAAGGAGCCCTTACCTTAACGATAGCTCTAACACGCGATTACGATACCGTAATTAATTTCGGTAAAATTTAAGTTCGTGATGTCGCGTCGAAAACTAGCTCACTAGCACCGCAGCGTGGCAATGAGCAACTTTCTCTTCTATCACTTCTCGAACGAAAGCTTCGATCTAATAGATTAATGAAAGTTTATATTTGAGTTTTTGAAGAAAAACCCAAAACTTTGGTTTGGGGTGGAAACAGAGAAGGAAGAAAAGGAAAGAAAGAAAGAAGGAAAGGAAGGCACGGCTACTGAGAAACAAATGTTTTTCTTTCTTTGCCTTCTATATATATAATATATTAAAATAATAATAATATATTATAATAATAATAATAATAATAATAAATATCTAAACAAATATCTAGATATTTATAAATATCTAGATATTTTTATAAAAATCATCATTACGCTTATCACCTCAAATCACATCACAAATTACTTTTTAAGAAAAATATCTACTCTCACCGCAATTCAATCGGCAGATGAAATTTTCTAAAAAATGCTACTTCTCATAAATTTTTTTCTTCGACAAAAGATTCACCGTAATTAAATAAAATTATTTATAGTAATTTTAATTGGGTTTCCAAAAAGATATTTTTGGCATTTAACTCAAAATGCTATAAAATTGGCTAAAAAGCCTCAGAAATTCAACACAAAATTCCCTAAAATACATAAATTAGAATTTAAAATTAAGTGTCTTACAAACACCATTCACAATTTCTATAGCATGAATGTCAATTTATCAAAAGCATTGTAGCCACAGTACCATTTCCTCACAACCTTCATAAAAACAATAACAACACAAAGAAAAACAACGACACATATTTAATCACTCCATTTTCCTATAGTCCTCCAAACACCGTTGTCACCACTCACTTGATTTCAGTCAAATCGTCCTGGACTTTCGTCGCCTCACTCATTGTTACAAAACCCCCTAAACAATTCTCTCAAACTTAAAATCTATTGATTCTTTAAATTTTCCCAACAATAACATAAACCCTAACACTTTCTTACTCTTGTTGAGAATTATTCATCGTGCAGGTAATCACAACATGCTCATTGAAACTTTTGACCACATGGTACAATCTCATGGTTTTATTTCAGATACTTTTGCTTGTAATTTACATATGGATTCCTTGTTTAGAAATTTGTGATCCCAAATTACTTTTTCCGTTTTCAAACACACGAATTCCCCTAATTTCTTCACTTTCAACATTGTTATTTTCCATTTTTGCAATTTTAATTACTTCAATGATGTTGTAAATGTTCTTAGACAAATGTTAATGACGGGTTATTATCCTAATGATATTACATTTAACGAAGTTCTGAATAGGTTTTGTAAAGTGAATGTGTTGGTGTTAAAACCGGTATCAATTAGGAACAATTACGTAATGAAACTGAATGCAAGATTAGGATCAATGAACCCTAATCTCTTGTATTATTGATTGAATAGAAGAATTACAAAGAATTGTAGAGGAAGAAAGAAAACAGATAGCTGTAGAGAAAATAACAGCCCTCTAACTGATTCCCAGAATCAGTTACACCTACTTTCTGTTTCCACAACTAACTAATTCCTCCCTTTCCCTCCTATTTATTCTCTTCCCAACTAACTATTATTCGCTAGTTAGTTATTTTCATTTAGTTAGTGCCAGGCTGGCGCCTCCCATACACTTTAGTAATAGGTGGCCTGCGTTCCTTCTTAGCACTATCAATACTCCCCCCCAAAAAAATGACCTTGTCCTCAAGGGGAAACCGAGGAAAAGAGTGTTGCAATTGTGTAGCAAGTTCCCACGAATTATCACATGCTGGTAACTGATCCCACTGGACCAAGACCTCCAAATTCCCATCCTTATCCTTCCTATATTGCAAAATATCAGTTGGCTCCACTTGTAATTCAAATTCCTCCGAAAGCATTGGTGGTAATGGCTGCTGTTGGTGACCCTGCTTCAAAGCTTTCTTTAGCAAAGATACATGGAAAACTAGATGAACTCTAGCAGATTCTGGAAGTTCTAAGCGATATGCAACTGGACCAATCCTCTCAAGGATTTGATAAGGACCATAGAATTTAGCAGAGAGTTTCGCGATAGGTCTATTAGCCAAAGACTTCAGCTTATAAGGCTGAAGTTTTAAAAATACCCAATCCCCTACTTCATATTCAACTTGTCTTCTATGTTTGTTGGCTTGTGTTTTCATAACATCTTGAGCTTTCAACAAATTCTGTTGTAACTCTTGTAAAATCAAATCCTGTGACATCAACAACTGGTTAACTGCTTATATCTTAGAAGTAAAAGTACACCCTTTAATCATTGTCGGGGGATCTCTTCCATACAAAGCCTTGAAAGGGGTCATTCCAGCTGAAATGTTGTAGGTGGTGTTAAACCAAAATTCTGCCCAAGAGAGCCAATCCACCCAACTTTTTGGTTTAGGTCCAGCAAAGCACCTGAGATAAGTTTCCAAACTCCTATTGACCACCTTAGTCTGGCCATCTGTCTGAGGGTGATACGCAGTGCTGTACTTGAGTGTAGTTCCAGCCAATTTGAACAATTCCTGCCAGAATTGACTCAAAAATATCTGATCCCTGTCTGAAACGATGGATGTAGGAAATCCATGTAAACGAACTACTTCTTTGACAAACAAAGCCGCCACATCCTTTGCATTGAAAGGATGCCCCAGTGGATAAAAATGAGCATATTTTGTGAGTCTGTCCACTACCACAAATATAGTATCCTTGCCCTTAGTTTTAGGCAAACCAGAAATAAAATCCATAGAAATGTCTTGCCACACCTGTATGGGTATTGGTAATGGCTGTAACAAACCTGTAGGGGCTAATGTGGAATATTTCTGTCTTTGACAGATATCACAAGCCTCTACATATTGCTTTACATAGCTTCTCATACCTTCCCAGTAAAAAAAACTGGAAACTCTCTTGTAGGTTCTGAAAAATCCCGAATGGCCTCCCGTCACACTGTCATGGCATTCAGCTAAAATCAGAGGAATTTTGTTAGAACCCTTTTTCAAAACCAGTCTTCCTTTGTATAACAATCTGCCTGCTTGAAATTGAAAACCAGGATGAGCATTAGGATCACAAGCTAAGTCCTGGATCACCTTCTTCCATTTAGGATCAGTTTCCATTTCTTGAAACCAATCTTCAGCATCAGCCAAATCAATTACAGAGATAGCAGTATACATGGTTTTTCTTGACAATGCATCTGCTACTGTATTCTCTTTGCCAGGTTTAAATTGGATCTCAAAATCCAACCCTATGAGTTTTACTGCCCACTTGAATTGCTCCTCACTAAACAACCTTTGATCTGTAAGGAATTTCAAACTCCTTTGATCAGTCTTTATAACAAAATGTCTACCCATGAGGTAGTGTTTCCATTTCTGAACCACTTGTACCAAAGCCATCAACTCTCTCTCATAAACTGACTTAACTTGAGCTCTGGGGGAAAGACCTTTACTCCAAAAAGCTAAAGGTTTCCCTTCTTGCATCAAGACAGCCCCTAGCCCTTTACTAGATGCATCAGTTTCAACAATAAATGTCTTAGAAAAATCAGGTACTGCTAATAAGGGTAGACTAACCATGGCCTATTTCAGAGTTTGGAATGCTGTAGTGGCTTCCTCATTCCACACAAAATTGTCCTTCTTCAATAAGTCAGTCAAGGGCTTGGTGATTCTACCATAATTCTGTACAAATCTCCTATAATAGCCTGTCAGCCCCAAAAATCCTCTTAAACTCTTCAAGTCTTTAGGAACAGGCCAAGATTTTACAGCCTCTACCTTTGTCTGGTCTGCTGCCACTCCTGCCCCAGAGATAACATGACCCAAATACTCTAGGCTTGGCTGAACAAAACTACATTTTTTTTTGTTGACCAGTAAGGAATTTCCTCTTAATGCTTCTAGCACTTTCCGCAAATGATCTTCATGTGCAGCCTCATCTCTACTATAAACCAAGATGTCATCAAAGAAAACCAATGCAAATTGTCTCAAAAAAGGTCTTAAAACCTCATTCATTAGAGCTTGGAATGTCGAAGGGGCATTAGTCAAACCAAAAGGCATCACCACAAACTCATAATGACCTTCATGAGTTCTAAAAGCTGTTTTTTCAATATCAGTTTCCTTCATTCTGATTTGATGATAACCCGATTTCAAGTCCAATTTAGTGAACACAGTGGCTCCACCAATTTCATCCAAAAGTTCCTCTATAATTGGAATAGGGAATTTGTTAGGTATCGTTATTTTGTTTAAGGCTCTATAATCTACACAAAACCTCCACCCTCCATCCTTCTTTTTCACCAGTATAATAGGACTTGAATATGGACTAATACTGTGTCTAATTACCCCAGATTCCAGCATCTCTGCTACCAATCTTTCTATCTCTGTCTTCTGATAATGTGGGTACTTGTAAGGCCTCAAATTAGGAATTGAAACTCCCTCTTTGAGATGGATAGCATGATCATGCTTTCTAAATGGGGGCAGCTCCTTTGGGTCTGAACATACCTCATCAAATTCGTCTAGTAAATTCAGAAAATTTTTTGGTAGGGTCTTTGGAGAATCTAATTCTGTCTTGGTTCTTTCACATTGAATTAATAATCCCTCACCTTCTTCTTTTAAAACTTGCATCAGTGCTCCAAAAGGGAGTTCAGTTTTAGTTAAGGCTGGATTTCCAGCTATTCTGATGAACTTTTCTCCTTGTTTCAGAGTTAGTTCCAGTTTTCCAAAATCTGCTTTAATTTCTCCCAACCCTGCTAGCCAATCCAACCCTAACACCATGTCAACCCCCTTGAGTGTGAACAAATAAAAATCTTGGATTGCTTCTAAGTTCTGCATCTGAAATTTTAACTGTGCACACTTTCCCTTGCATCTTACTTTATGTCCATCTCCTACTTCTACCATGTAAGGAGAGGTTTCCATAACTGTTAAGTGCAGTCTTTCCACCAACTCAGTAGCTATGAAATTGTGGGAAGCACCACAATCAATTAGGATGACCACTGCTACACCTTCTAACAATCCCTCCACTTTCCAAGATCTAGTAGTAGTGAATCCAAACATGGAACACAATGATAGATGCAAAGATCTAAAAGGCTGCAGGGGTTCCTCCACTTCTTCCACTCCTTCTTCCTCCTCTTCTTCCATAATGATCATCTTAAATTGTCTGTTTTTACATCGATGTTCTCTATTATAAGGTTCATCACATCTAAAACATAACCCTTTTTCTCTTTTCTCTCTGACTTCAACACTGGTTAACTGCTTAAACTCCCCTCCTCTGTTTTTAACACTTTCCACACTTTGACTCTGGCCAGTCCCACTCATGGTACTGCTTTTCTGATCTGAACTCAACTTTGATTCTAGGGTTATAGTTTTAGAATAGGGCAGGTTACGTGAATTGCCATTCGTTATAGAAGCATAACTATACCCATTTTTCATATTGACTAACTTGTTCTTTTGTTCAATCAATAGAACTTTTTGAATCATTTCTGACAAGGAGTTAAGCTCATACAATTTTACCTCAGCTTGTAGCTCCTGTTTGAGTCCATTCAAGAATATTCCTCTCACAAATTCTTGATCAATGGTTCTCATGGCTCCTACGTATTTTTCAAAATTCTCAACATACTCATCTACTGTGCCTGTTTGTTTCAAGGATAACAATTGCTCAAAAGGATTCTGAACCATGGAAGGTTGGAATCTACGCACCACAACAATCTTAAAACCTTCCCAATTAGGGTTAGAGTTGCATTTCTCCCACCAATGGTACCAACTCAACGCTTTTCCTTCTAGAGCCATGACTGTAGCTTGCATCTTTTCTTCCTCGGTTACCTCCTTTAACAAAAAGTATCACTCCAATCTGTGTGTCCATCCAAAAGCATCTTCTCCCGCAAAAATTGGAATGTCCAATTTCCGCCATTTCTCCCTCCGATGAACCGCTTCACTGTGACCTCCATTACTTTCAGTTCCTTCCTGAAACTGACTACTCTATTCACGATTGGAGCCAAATTTCATCAACAAATCAGCGATTTGATCCTCATGTTTCTTCGCCAGAGCTTCTGCAAACTCAAGTCGAGTTTTCATCTCTTCACGTTCCTGTTCCCAATCGTCACTGGATCTCGCCATGCTTCTCGTCCTCATACGTAGCAGCTCAAGCGTGGAATTCAGGGCACCGGGATCGGTGCTCTGATACCAGTGTTAAAACCGGTATCAATTAGGAACAATTACGTAATGAAACTGAATGCAAGATTAGGATCAATGAACCCTAATCTCTTGTATTATTGATTGAATAGAAGAATTACAAAGAATTGTAGAGGAAGAAAGAAAACATATAGCTGGAGAGAAAATAACAGCCCTCTAACTGATTCCCAGAATTAGTTACACCTACTTTCTGTTTCCACAACTAACTAATTCCTCCCTTTCCCTCCTATTTATTCTCTTCCCAACTAACTATTATTCGCTAGTTAGTTATTTTCATTTAGTTAGTGCCAGGCTGGCGCCTCCCATACACTTTAGTAATAGGTGCTTGCGTTCCTTCTTAGCTCTATCAGTGTTGTCGCAAGCTTACCAGCTTTTAGGTTTCGTGGTTGGTTTAGGATTGAATTGTCTGTTAATGTTTGGACTGTTATTATTCATACGTGTTGTAAATTGCGTAAAATCAAAGTTATTATAGATTTGTTGTACAACATGATTCGAACCACTTGTCCTCCAGTGTTGTCACATATACTACTTTAATTAAGGCGTTTAGGGAATCCAACATGGTGAATGATGCATTGCAATTGTTGAATGACATGTTTTCTAATGCTCTGGTTCCTGATTTAGTTCTTTATAATGTGTTAATTGATTGTCTTTCAAAGGTTGGAAGGTATGAGGATGCAATTCAAGGTTCTCTTTGTTAGTCAAAACAAAACAAAAATATTAAGTATGATTTTTTTACCTTTACTTCATTGCTATATACAATCTGTCTGTCTAGACGGTTTTGTCTCTTACCCAAAATAGTTCGAGTTTGCAGATATATGGATATTGATTTAGTGTTCTGCAATGCTATTTTAAGCTCTTATGTTAAGGCTGAGTGTCCTTCTCATGCTCTTGGGCTCTATGAGCATATGATTGATGAAGGTTTAAAGCCATATAAATATAGTGTTGCTGGGCTACTAAGCGCACTTTGTGCTAAGAAACAAAATTAATGAAGCAGTTAATGTGTATCGTGGTGTTGTTATGAAGGCTGATGCTCACATCCATACTGTGATAACAACTGAGTTTATTAATGCTGGTAAATATCACATGGCTGCTGTTGTTTTTAGATTAGCAGAAATCAAGAAATATCCATTTGACCGTGTAGCATTTGTTGTTGTCATCAGTGCACTTCTTAGAAGTGGACAGACTCTAGAGGCCAAAGTATTGTACGACCAGATGAAGGATAATGGTCTGGAGCCTAATGATCAGATATTTAATATGATGCTTTTCTGTTGGTGTAAAGAAAAATATCTTCAAATGATTAAACAGTTGCCGAAAGAGATGATTGATTCAAGGATAGAGTTGAGTGACAAAAATTTCCTCAACTTGTGTAAATGTCCATGTAGTTTGTATTTGTTGGTTGAGATGAGAAATTTGGGATTATTATATGCCAAGATATTGCATTCCTTAAGCTTTGACAGGCATGCTGAAAGTGTAAAAGAAAGATGTAAATATGGTTCTGAAGTTGATAAAGAATGAAACCAAGTTCTGGATTCATCCAGTTCTGAAGATATGTCTAATGTAGCTGTGTCAGTTTGTTGAGTTCTTATGGTCAATACTATGGTGTGGCAACCTTCAGATTGAAGGGTTCATTCAATCCCTATATCATGAATCTCGGCAATCTATCCATAAATTGGTACTACTTACCATGTCTTATATTCTTCTTGTATCCAGTGTTTCTACCCTTTATTATTTGGCCTTGATTTTGATCTGCTTTTTGCAAGATTGCACAAATTGGTTTAGTGGTGACTGATTTCAAGGACATATTTGATCGAAACTCTAGAGATTTGATTGAACATATCATGGTAACTTTGATAATATGTATTTATAATTGTTTACATCACTTTGTATAACAACAAGTCTCAAAATTTGAAGTTTGTTTCACATCATGGACTGATGTTCTTCTATACTTATATATGTTAATCGGGTCTCTCTATGAGGAAGGAACGTTCTTATCCCATGAATGTTTGATTAATGAAGGTTTAAAGCTAGATAAATATAATGTTGTTGGGCTACTAAGTGCACCTTTTGCTAAGAAAAAATTAATGAAGTAGTTAATGTGTATCATGGTGTTATTTTGGAGACGGATGCTCACATCCATATTGTGATAACAACTGAGTTATTAAGTCTGTTAAATATCACTTGGTTGTTGGTGTTTTAAGATTAGCAGCAATCATGAAATATCCAATTGTTGTTATTAGTACACTTTTGCTTTAATTTAATTATAGATTCTCTATAAGAACTTCGTGATCCCAACTTGCTTTTTATGTTTTCTAGCACTCGAATTCCCCTATTTTCTTTACTTTCAACATAACTATTTTCCATATTTCCAATTTAAATTACTTCAGTATGTTGTAAATGTTCTTAGACAAATGTAGATGATGGGTTATTATCCTAATGATGTTTGTAACACCTCAATTTTTAACAGCGAGAGTGTATTTTTTTTTTCCAAAACAAAGAAATAAAACAAAGAAATAAATAAGGAAATACCTTTGGATAAAGAATTAAGTCATAACACAACGACAATTAAGTCGACATAATTTACAAACAGCGAAATAGTTTTTTTGAGATACAAATCCAAAGTATTTACACGTCAAAAGTGGTACATGGGACCCTTCGAAAACAAAATGTTATGCTGACAATATTAGTATAGGTACAGTCTTCCAATTTAAAATAAACACAATCCAAAAGAAAGACATCTAGTCCCTATACGTCAACCTAATCTGATCATTCTACAAAAAACTATACACCTTGAGTGATCTTCACGCGCCCCGCAAGATCCTCCTAACATAGCTCCAGTCAGGCGTTTCCAACTACATTCCCATCCACAGGGTACGAAACGGTAGGATTGTCCTGGCTCTCATATGAGGGCAAAACCCAGATTTCCACAATAGTTGTAAAGGGTCACCAACCGAAATTAACAATTAACACATAACATTTAAGTTATTAAATGCACAAAATAACCTTTCAACTTAGCATGCACCTTAAAAGGGTTTTCCATATGCTAAACGTTCATATAATACTTGCCAAGTAAAAATGAAATCAACATAGGTTTTTAATCAATCAAGTAATAAATCAACTAACCAATCAATTGATGAATCAATTGGGCAATCGATTGTCTGACTCAGAATAAAAGTTTCTACTAAGCAAATCGATTGGGAAATCGGTTTTTTTAAAGGTTTTTAGTGAAACCTGTATTCTGGGTTTAAATCAATCGATTGGGCAATTGATTGGGAAATCGATTTGCTTAAATAGCTGAGCCCCTGTGACATGCCAAATCAATTGGCAAAACGATTTTGATAAATATCTTTTAACAGAATCGATTGGGAAATCGATTTTCTTAAATAGCTGAGCCCCTATGACATGCCAAATCGATTGGCAAATCGATTTTGATAAATATCTTTTAACATAATCGATTGGGAAATCGATTTTTCTGAAGTTTTTCTAAACTACATAAACTAAATCAATCACAGTTACACACAACACACAATTCCAAAACGTAACACTTAGCAAGTACAACACAATCACCACGACATCTTGAGACTCGAAATAGTTTTGAAATCAATCACACTTACACACAATTTCAAAACATATCACTTAGCAATTACGACGCAATTACCACGACAATCTTGAGTTTCGAAATAGTTTTGCAATCAATCACACTTACACAATATTTCAAAACATAACACTTAGCAATTACAACGTAATTACCACGACATCTCAAGTTCAAACACTCAATCATAATCTTGAATCAAACACGACTTGTGTGCCAAGCACCCTAAAGCAATGCGTATATGCCAAAATGCATGGACTCGGAATTCCAAACCAAAACCCTCCTCGAAGGGCCGTAAATCATAATCGTACCACCTATCACAGGTCAAAGTACTAAATTACCGAGTTGCCACCTATCACGGGTCAGCACGATTTACTAAAAAATGTAAATCGTAAACGTACCGTCTATCACAGACCAGTACTGTTTACCGAGGTGCCACCTATTACGGGTCAGCACGATTTACTAAAAGAGAAAAACGTAAATCATAAAAGTACCGCCTATAATAGGCCAAAGTACTATTTACCGAGGTGCCACCTATCACGGGTCAGCACGATTTACCAAAAAAAAACATAAATCGTAAATGTACCGCCTATCACAGGCCAAAATACTATTTACCGAGGTGCCACCTATCACGGGTCAGCATGATTTACCAAAATGAAATGCATGAGCATACTCTGACTCTATCCACGTCAATCGTTAAGTAAATGCAGATATTAAAAGATTCCCCATTTTTAATATTCATTTATCTCTAACAATTTTCACGACAATCATTAAGTAAACAAAGATATTAAGAGATTCCCCATTCTTAATACTCATTTAACTCTAACGATTTTCATTGCAAACATTAAGTAAACAGAGATATTAAAAGATTCCCCATTTTTAATTCTCGTTTGACTCTAATGATTTTCACGACAAACATTAAGTAAACAGAAATATTAAAAAATTCCCCATTTTTAATACTCGTTTAACTCTAATGATTTTCAAATTCCACACAGAACATACTCAAACATATTCTCAAATTCAATCCACAATTACCACCAAATCACATCAATTCATTTTTCCACAAAAACAACCAAACACATCCCAAATTTCATAAGTATTAATTATGAACACGTCAAATATGACGAACACAAATCATCACAACCCACCACTCAAACACATCAAATTTCATTTCCTCAAAATCATACATAAATGAGTTAAATTCATTTTCCACAAAATACTCATCAATATCACCAAAACCCAACTATAAGATTTTACCCATAAAAGCATTAGATCCATTTTCCCCTAAATTAACACTTCAACCCTAACAAAATTCTTTTCCACACCCACAGATAAGTCCCTAAATGCAAACTAAAAGTTTGGAAGGAGCCTGTAACACCCTGTTTTTCAAAGCGAGGGTGTATATTTTTTTTTTTAAAAGAAATTAAAATAAAACAGAGAAATAATAATTAAGTCATTATAATTCACAAGCAGCGGAAAAGTTTCTCGAAATATGAATCCAAAATATTTACATATCAAAAAGTGGTACAGGTAACCCATCGAGAATAACATGTCATGCCGACAATATTAGTATAGGTACAGTCTTCCATTTTAAAATAAACACAATTCAAAAGAAAGACATCTGTTACCTCTATGTCAACCTAATCTGATTATTCTACAAAACAAACTAAACACCCTGAGTGATCTCCACGCGCCCCGTGAGATTCTCCTAACGTAGCTCCAGTCAAGCATTCCCATCTACATCCCCATCCACAGGGTATGAACCGGTAGGGTAGTCCTGGCTCTCATCTGAGGGCAAAGCCCAGATTTCCACAATAGTTGTAAAGGGTCACCAACCGAAATTAACAGTTAACACATAACATTTAAGTTTTTAAATGCACAAAATACCCTTTCCACTAAGCATGCACCTTAAAAGGATTTTCCATATGCTAAAAGTTCATACAATGCTTACCAAACGAAAATGAAATCAAAATAAAGTTCTCAATCCATCAAGTAATACATAACTGACCAAAACATTGATAAATCAATTGAGCAATCGATTATCTAACTCAAAATGAGAATTTCCACTAAGCCAATCGATTGGGAAATCAATTTCCTGAAGGTTTTTAGTGAAAACAGAACTCTGGGCTTAAATCAATCGATTGAATGAAGAACTGAGCACCTGTGTTGAAGCCAATCGATTTCCAAAATCGATTTTGTCAATTTAGCTGAGTTCTTGTCTTGGCCAAATCGATTGGCCAAATCGATTTCTTAAATGATTTTGAAAAACAGATTACAAAATCAATTGGCAAAATCGATTTTGTCAATTTATAGAAGTCCCTATAACTCATCAAATCGATTGGGGAAATTGATTTCCCTGTATATTTTTCCAAAAATTCATAAACTAACTCAATCACATTCATACACAACTCCAAATCTTAACACTTAGCAATTTCAACACAATCACTACAACATCATGAACTTCGAAATAGTTTTGCAATCAACATGCTATCATACAATTCCAAATCATAACACTTAACACTTGTAACACAATCACTACAATATCATCAGTTTCGAAATAGTTTTGCAATCAAACATGCTTTCACACAATTCAACATAACACTTAGCACTTATAACACAATACCCACACGAACAAGATGAACCAACAAATCACATGGAATCATCTTGACGCGACAATCCCCACACATACAAAATGAACCAACAAATCAACATTTACCAGGGTGTAGTCTCTCACGGACAAACACCTGTGTAGTCTCTCACTGACAAACACAATTTACCAGGGTGTAGTCTCTCACGGACAAACACCTGTGCAGTTTCTCACGGACAAACACAATTTATCAGGGTGTAGTCTCTCACGGACAAACACCTGTGCAGTCTCTCACGGACAAACGCAATTTACCAGGGTGTAGTCTCTCACGGACAAACACCTGTGCAGTCTCTCACAGATAAACACACATTAAGTAAACGTAGATATTAAAAGATTCCCCATTCTTAATATTCATTTAACTTAAACGATTTTCACTATAAATATTAAGTCAACCGAGAGTATCAAAAGATTCCCCATTTTTAATACTCGGTTAACTCTAATGATTTTCACAACAAACATTAAGTAAATATAGATATTAAGAGATTCCCCATTCTTAATACTCATTTAACTTAAAACGATTTTCACAACAACCATTAGTAAACAGAGATATTAAGAGATTCCCTATTCTTAATACTCATTTAACTCCAAACGATTTTCACAACAAACATTAGTAAACAGAGATATTAAGAGATTCCCCATTCTAAATACTCATTTAACTCAAAACGATTTTCCAACAAACATTAGTAAACAGAAATATTAAGAGATTCCCCATTCTTAATACTCATTTAACTCAAAACAATTTTCCAACAAACATTAGTAAACAGAGATATTAAGAGATTCCCCATTCTTAATACTCATTTAACTCAAAACGATTTTCCAACAAACATTAGTAAACAGAAATATTAAGAGATACCCCATTCTTAATACTCTTTTAACTTAAACGATTTTCAAAATGAACATTAAGTAAACAAGACATGAAGAGATTCCCCATTCTTAATACTCATTTAACTAAAATGATTTTCAAAACAAACATTAAGTAAACAAGACATTAAGAGATTTCCCATTCTTAATACTCATTTAACTTAAACGATTTTCACAAACACACATTAAGTAAACAAGACATTAAGAGATTCCCCATTCTTAATACTCGTTTAACTCTAATGGTTTTCAAATTCCACACAGAACAAACTCGAACCTATTATCAGATCCAATCCACAACTCACACCAAAACACATCAATTCATTTCTCCACAAAATCCAACATACACATATCAAATTTCATAAGCATCAATTATGAATACGTCAAATACGATGAATACAATCAACACAACATAACATTCAAACACATCAAATTTCATTTACTCAGTACCATACACAAATGAGTTAAATTCATTTTCCACGAACATCCATCAATATCGCCAAAACCTAACTCTAAGATTTTACCCATAAAGCCTTAGATTCATTTTCCCCAAATCAACACTTTAACCCTAACAAAATTCTTTTCCGCACAACCACAGATAAGTCCCTAAATGCAAACTAAAAGTTTGGAAGGAGCAGTTACCTTCACGTTAGCTTTAACGTGCCATTACGGCACCGTGAGTAAATCCAGTAAATTTTTCGCTCGCAACGCCGCTTCCAAAGTTGGTTCCCTAGCACCGTAGCATGGTAGTGAACAACTTTCCCTTCTATCTCTTTGCAAAACGAAGCTTAGATCTAGATGAAACGGGAAGGTTTGTGTTTGACGGTTTTGAAATCCCTAACACCGTTTTTCTTCGTTTTCGAATCAAAGAGGAAGAGTGAAGTTGAGAAATCCTTGTCCTATCACCCACCCAGCCTTGGGTTTCTATTCTTTTACAAAAGGAAGCAAAGAAAACGAAAAATGGAAGGAGGAGGATGGTGGCTTCGTGAGGCAGAGGAAGAAGATGGAAAAATGTTGTTTTCTCTCCTTTCTCTTTCTTTCCTTTGTTTTTCTTTTCTCTCTATTTCCCTCCTTTCCTTTTCTTTCTATATATATATATATATATATATATATATATATATACATATATAACAAATATCTAAACATTCCATAAAATTACCATTTCACCTATAACTTCCCAAACCACTTTTTGTCAAAAATATCTACCCTCGTCGCAACTCAATCGATAGATAAATTTTTTTCTGCAACTAGATATATTTATAACAAAATTGCCCGATATTAAATTCTTTGTAACGTAAATAAAATATTCTCCAACAAATAATTTTACTCGGGCTCCAAATATATTTTTGGCATTGAATTCATTAAATACCAAAATACAATGATTTGACTAAAAAGCCTAGGAGTTCAACACTAAAATCCTAAAGTCGTATAACTTGGGATTTAAAAATTTAGGGTCTTACCTTAACGTTAGCTTTAACGAATGATTACGGTACCGCGGGTAAATCCGGTAAAATCTCCGCTCGCGACGTCGCATCCAAAGTTAGTTCACTAGCACCGTAGCATGGAGGTGAACAACTTTCCCTTCTATCTCTTTGCGAAACGAAGCTTAGATCTAGAAGAAAAGTGGGGGTTTGTGTTTGGTTTGAAAATCCCTAACACTGTTTTTCTTCGTTTTTGAATCAAAGAGGAAGAATGAAGCTGAGAAATCCTTGTCTTCTCACCCACCAAACCTTGGGTTTCTTTTCTTGAAGCAAAAGGAAGAAAAAGGAAGGAGAAGCAAGAAGGAAGAAAAGGGCGAACTCGCGAGGCAGGGAGGGAAACGCTTCTGTTTTCTTTCTATGTTCCTTTCATTCCCTTCTAATACATACATATATATATATATATATATTACTAATAATAATATATAATATATATATATATAATAATTAAACCTAAACCAATAAATACCTAAATATCTAGATATTTATGAAAATCGTCACTTCTCAAACCATTTTGATAAAAATACATACTCTCGTCACAACTCAATTGACAGATACAAATGTTCAGCAACCCGAGATGTTTTTAACAAAATTATTCGGTATTAAATTCTTTGTGACGTAAATAAATTATTTTCTGATAAATAATTTTAATCCAATTTCCAAAAATATATTTTTTGCATTTAACTCACTAAATACCAAAAACTGGGCTAACAACCTAAGGAACTCAACACAAAATACCCTAAAATTGTATAATTTAGGATTTAAAATTAAGGGTCTTACAATGTTACATTTAACGCAATTCTGAATATGTTGTGTAATGTGGATGCATTGTCGCAAGCTTACAAGCTTTTGGGTCTCATGGTTAGTTTAGGGATTGAATTGTATGTCAATGTTTCAATGTAATTGTTCATGCGTGTTGTAAATTGCGTAGACTCGATGTTGATATTGATTTGTTGTACAACATGATTAGAACTGGTTGTCCTCCTAGTATTGTCACATATACTGCTTTAATTAAGGCATTTATGGAATCCAACATGGTGAATGATGTGTTGCATTTGTTGAATGACATGCAATATGATGGTCTGGTTCGTCCATTAGTTCTTTATAATGTGTTAATTGATTGTCTTTTGAAGGTTGAAACGTATGAGGATGCATTTCAAGCTTTTCTATGCTGGTTAGAACAAAGAATCATAAGTCTGATACTTGAAACTTTACTTCATTGCTATATGCAATCTGTTTGTCTTGATTGTTTTTTTCTTTTACCCAAAATAGTTCGAGTTTGCAAACATCTGGATAGTGATTTCGTGTTATGCAATCCTTTTTTATGCCCTTACGTTAAGGTTGGGTGTCCTTCTCCTGCTGTTGGGCTCTATAACTATATGATTGATGTAGGTTTAAAGCCAAATAAATATAATGTTGCTGGGCTACTAAGTGCACTTTGTGCTAAGAAAATAATTAATGAAGTAGTTAATGTGTATCGTGGTGTTGTCATGAAGGTTGATGCTCACATTCATACTGTCATATCAACTGAGCTTATAAAGGCTAGTAAATATCACATGACTGCTTGTGTTTTTAGATTAGTAGCAATCAAGAAATATACACTTCATAGTGTAGCATTTGTTGTTGTCATCAATACACTTCTTAAGAATTAGATCAAATTTGTTTTTTCTAAGGTTTAAGGTTTGTGACTATTTTTTTGTTATACGGAATTATGAACATCATTCACCTTCTCTATAGTATGAACACAAAATTATCAAAAGCATTGTAGCAAAAATACCATTTCATCACAATCTTTATAAAAATAATAACAACGCGCAATCACTCTCTCCAAATTTCCATGTACAAAAAGAAAAACAATAAGACAGATTTAATCAACTCTCTCCCTTTTCCTCTTGTCCTCCAAACACTGTCGTCACCATTCACTTGAATTCGACCGAATCGTCTTCGTCCTCCATTGCCTCACTCACCGTTACAAAACCCCCCCAAACCATTCTCTCAAAATTAAAGTCTATTGGTTCTTTAAATTTTTCCAACAATAACATAAACCCTAATCCTAACCCTTTCTTACTCTTATTGAGAATTATTCATATCACAACATTCTCATTGACACTTTTGAGCACATGGTACAATCTCATGGTTTTGTTCCAGATACTTTTGCTAGTAATTTACCTATGGATTCTCTGTTTAGATCTTCGGGATCCTAAATTGTTTTTTCTGTTTTCGAACACATGAATTCCCTTAATTTCTTAACTTTCAACATCATTATTTTCCATCTTTTCAATTTAAATTACTTCAGTGATGTTGTAATTGTTCTTATGCAAATGGTAAGGACGGTTTATTATCCTAATGATGTTACATTTAACGTAAATCTGAATATGTTTTGTAAAGTGAATGCGTCGTCACAAGCTTACCAGCTTTTGGGTCTCATGGTTTGTTTAGGGAGCGAATTGTATGTCAATGTTTGAACTGTAATTTTTCATACATGTGGTAAATTGCGTAAACTCGAGGTTGCTATTGATTTGTGTAACACCCCGATTTTTAACAGCGAGAGTGTATTTTTTTTCAAAAGAAATTAAAATAAATCAAAGAAGTAAATAAGAAAAATACCTTTCGAAAAATGTTTAAGTCACAACTTAATGACAATTAAGTCAATATACTTTACAAGCAGCGGAATTGTTTTTAAAATATGAATCCAAAGTATTTACACATCAAAAAGTGGTACATGGAACCCATAGAAAATAAAACGTCATGCTGACAATATTAGTATAGGTACAATCTTCCAATTTAAAATAAACACAATCCAAAATAAAGAAATCTAGCCCCTATACGTCAACCTAATCTGATCATTCTACAAAAAACTATACATCCTGAGTGATCTTCACGCGCCCCGCAAGATCCTCCTAACATAGCCCCAGTCAGGTGTTTCCAACTACATCCCCATCCACAGGGTATGAACCGGTAGGATTGTCCTGGCTCTCATTTGAGGGCAAAGCCCAGATTTCCACAATAGTTGTAAAGGGTCACCAACCGAAATTAACAATTAACACATAACATTTAAGTTTTTAAATACACAAAATAACCTTTCAACTTAGCATGCACCTTAAAAGGGTTTTCCATATGCTAAACGTTCATATAATACTTGCCAAGTAAAAATGAAATCAAAATAAGGTTTTAATCAATCAAGAATTAAATCAACTGACAAATCAATTGATGAATCCATTGGGCAATCGATTGTCTGACTCAGAATAAAACTTTCTACTAAGCAAATCGATTGGGAAATCAATTTCTTAAAGGTTTTTAGTGAAACCTGTATTATGGGTTTAAATCCATCGATTGGGAAATTGATTGGGAAATCGATTTTCTTAAATAGCTGAGCCCCTGTGACAAGCCAAATCGATTGGCAAATTGATTTTGATAAATAGCTGAGCCCCTGTAACATGCCAAATCTATTGGCTAATCGATTTTGTTCAATATCTTTTAACATAATCGATTGGGAAATCGATTTTTCTGAAATTTTTCTAAACTACATCTCAAGTTCAAACACAATTTCAAGTTCACACTTACACACAATTCCACAACATAACACTTAGCAATTACAACGCAATTACCACGACGTCTTAGGTTCAAACACTCAATCATAATCTTGAATCAAACACGACTTGTGTGCCAAGCACCCTAATGCAATGCGTATATGCCAAAATGCATGGACTCGGAATTCCAAACCAAAACCCTCCTCGAAGGGCCGTAAATCATAATTGTACCGCCTATCACAGGCCAAACCACTAAATTACCGAGGTGCCACCTATCACGGGTCTGCACGATTTACTAAAAAGCGTAAATCATAAACGTACTGTCTATCACAGACCAGTACTGTTTACCGAGGTGCCACCTATCACGGGTCTGCACGATTTACTAAAAAGAAACGTAAATCGTAAATGTACCGCCTATCGCAGGCTGAAGTACTATTTACCGAGGTGCCACCTATCACGGGTCTGCACGATTTACCAAAAAGAAACGTAAATCATAAATGTACCGCCTATCACAGGCCGAAGTACTATTTACCGAGGTGCCACCTATCACGGGTTTGCACGATTTACCAAATATGAAATGCATGAGCATACTCTGACTCTATCCACGACAATCGTTAAGTAAACGCAGATATTAAAAGATTCCCCATTTTTAATACTCATTTAACTCTAACAATTTTTCACGACAATCATTAAGTAAACGTAGATATTAAAAGATTCCCCATTCTTAATACTCATTTAACTCTTACGATTTTCACGACAAACATTAAGTAAACAGAGATATTAAAAGATTCCCCATTTTTAATACTCGTTTAACTCTAATGATTTTCAAATTCCACACAAAACACATCTCAAAATTTATAAGTATTAATTATGAACACGTCAAATACGACAAACACAAATCATCACAACCCACCACTCAAACACATCAAATTTCATTTCCTCAAAATCATACATAAATGAGTTAAATTCATTTTCCACAAAACACTCATCAATATCAACAAAACCCAACTCTAAGATTTTACCCATAAAAGCCTTTGATTCATTTTCCCCCCAAATCAACACTTCAACCCTAACAAAATTATTTTCCACACAACCACAGATAAGTCCCTAAATGCAAACTAAAAGTTTGGAAGGAGCCCTTACCTTAACGTTAGCTTCAACGTGCGATTACGGTACCGCGAGTAAATTCAGGAAAATCTCCGCTCGCGACGTCGCTTCCGAAGTTGGTTCACCAGCACCGTAGCGTGGAGGTGAGTAACTTTCCTTTCTATCTCTTTGCGAAACGAAGCTTAGATCTAGATGAAACGTGGAAAATTGTGTTTGACGGTTTTAAAATCCCTAAGAGATGAAGTCGAGTAGCAGGGAAATGTTTTTCTTTCACTAACTTGGTTTTTCTTGAAGCAAAAGGAAGAAAAAGAAGGAAGGTAGAAGGAAGAGGAAGAAATGGGTTCGCGAGGCTGGAGGAGGAAGAAGAGTTCTGTTTTTTTTTTCCTTTCTTTGTTTTCCTTTCTTCTATTTTCCTTTCTTTCTATTTCCTTTTCTTTCCTCTCTATTTTCTTTTCTTTCCTTTCTATTTTCTTTTCTTTTCCCTCCAAACAAACATATATACTAATTATAACTTAACAAATATCTCAAAATATCTAGATATTTATTAAAATTACCATTTCACCCATAACCTCTCTAAACCACTTTTTTTGTTAAAAATATCTACTATCATCGTAACTCAATTGACAAATACAATTCTTAGCAACTCGAGATATTTTTAACAAAACTCCTCAGAATTAAATTCTTTGTAAAAGATTCACCGCAGTTAATTTAATTTATTTATCGACGAGTAATTTTATTTGGGCATCAGAATATGTTTCCCAAAATATTAATAACTTGGCTAAAAAGCCTATGAGTTCAATACCAAAATCCACTAAAATACATAAAGTATAATTTAAAATTACGGGTCTTACAATTTGTTCTACAGGATGATGCGAACCGGTTGTCCTCCTAGTGTTGTCACATATAATGCTTTAATTAAGGCGTTTATGGAATCCAACATAGTGAATGATGTGTTGTATTTGTTTAATGACATATTTTGTGATGGTCTCGTTCCTGATTTAGTTCTTTATAATGTGTTAATTGATTGTCTTTCGAAGGTTGGAAGGTATGAGGATTCAATTCATGGTTTTCTATGCTTGTCAGAACAAAAAAAAAAACATTAAGCCTAATTTTTGTATCTTTACTTCATTGCTATCTATAATCTGTCTGTCTAGATGGTTTTGTCTCTTACCCAAAATAGTTCGAGTTTGCAGACATATGGATAGTAATTTATTATTTTGCAATGCTCTTTTAAGCTCTCATGTTAAGGTAAGGTGTCCTTCCTGTGCTCTTGGGCTCTATAAGTATATGATTGATGAAGGATTAAAGCCAGATAAATAGAGTGTTGTTGGGCTACTAAGTGCACTTTGTGTTAAGAAAATAATTGATGAAGCAGTTAAATGTGTATCGTGGTGTTGTTGTGAAGGTTGATGCTCACATCTATACTGTGATAACATTTGAGCTTATAAAGGTTGGTAAATATCACATGGCTACTGGTAAGGCTGTGCAAAAAATCTGGTTTTAAAGCCCAAATCCAAAAGTAAATCCAAATCCATTTTAAAAATTTGGTTTAAAACATATGGTTATAATCCGGTTATTTATAAATCGGTTGGATAACCACTTATGTTTTATATTTGTATTTGGTTTTTATCCACTACCAATATTTTGTTAATTTTGAGATTTTATTTCTTGAAAAAATTTTGAAATTTATTTTTTTCGAAAAAGTATCAGAAAAGAATAAAATAAAAAAAAAATTTTTTTTCAAAAAAATTTTAAATT
Source organism: Cicer bijugum (assembly GCA_037974875.1). Taxonomy (NCBI): domain Eukaryota; kingdom Viridiplantae; phylum Streptophyta; class Magnoliopsida; order Fabales; family Fabaceae; genus Cicer; species Cicer bijugum. The sequence goes on along the minus strand of JBBPBT010001310.1, from coordinate 2,922,371 downwards.
GAATTTTTTCTTAAAAAATTTGATGAGACAAATTTTTACAAAATTTATTGAAAAAATCGATTTTTTTTAATTTACCGATTTTTAAACTATGAATAAATGATATTTTAAAAAATAATCAAACTTTAACCGATTTTGAAAAAAAATCGATTTTAAAATTAACATTTTCAAAACCGGTTGCTTAATTATATACCGGTTATTTAACTATAACCAATTTTGCAATTGGTTTTATAACCGATTTTAAACCAAATAATGGATTTGGTTATAAATCCAAATCCATATATTGATTTTAAAATAGATATGGTTTGATTTTTAAAAAAAACCAACCATGCACAACCCTAGCTGCTGGTGTTTTTAGATTATCCGCAATCAAGAAATATTCACTTGATAGTGTAGCAATTGCTCTTGGGCTCAAACAAATTAATAAATAAAATAAGTATTAAAGGTTAATTAGAAATGACATCTTTTGATCTATGAGTAGTAGAATACAATTTATACACCTTGATAATTGTAAAACTTATTTTTATAAATAAATAAATATAAAATTAACTTTTTAGATTTGATTATTTAGATTTTTTTTTTTATCTTTGAGTTTGTTAAAACACAAGTTATACTATTTGGTGGTTTTGAAATTCAATTTAAAAATAAAAAATAATAAAAAATATTTTTTAAGAGAATTAAATTACATGTGATATCTTCTTTACTCCTTGAGTTTTGAGATACAAGTTGTACAACTTAATTGTCCTAAAACTCATTTTAAAATATTTATTCAAATCAAACTCTTATATTTTTCTTTTTGTCAAAACCTTTTTTTATCACAAAACAAAATTTCTTTAAAAATATTCAACATATATGTATTTTTTTTTAACTAAGAACTACGTAATTTTGATTTCTCCATTACACCGGGAGATACGTAAGTGCAAGATCACACTCTTGTCAAATACAATAATAAAAACTTTGTTTTTCCTCTCCTTTTAAACACATTTTTCTCTCAAAAAAATCACATTTATAAAAAATAATTTTTATTCGTATTTAATAATAAAGAGAAATATATATATATATATATATATTTATATTAATATTAGTTTCTCAATATTTTTAATGGTTTCTCCACATTTCTCTTATTTTAAAATAAATTTTGATGACGACTTTATTGAATTCGAAAAATACTCAATACGTGACACTTGGTCGTACTTTATATATCTTCAATTATATTTGGTTTATTAAAATATTAAATTGTGCATGATTAACAACTGGAATTAGGGAACAAGTGGCTGAAATTTCAACATGGTTCCATAAATCAAGTATGTTCTTTTTATTCTCTCTCTCAACTCTTTTTTAGCCTAAAATAAGGATCGGTAATAATAAAATAATATAAAAATGGATGAATCCAAAAAGGAATAATCAAAATATTTGGGTCAAGCCGTTAACGAAATTCAGTTAATTAAGAATAAATTATTTAGAAAAATTTAATTTTAAATTTTGTCTAAAATAACTTTTTATTAATTTTTTTTTCTTCTGTCAATTCCAAATTATTAAAGTCTAATTATTTCAAAACTAATAACTAAAGATTTTAAGAGAAAAAAAATCCAATATTGAGACGCAAAAACAAACAATCAAAACCGTAGATTTAATTCTAATATTTTTCACATGCCTCTTAACTCTTTAAGTGATCTAGTTTTCATCCCACATTTTTTGTTTAATTTTTTTTTTTTTTTGAATACATGTTTACATTTTTTTCGTAAATATATATATGACAACACAAAAACCTGAATAGAATAATTGTGGCTATTTTTTAGTTTTATATTTTTTTAATTTCATTTTTGGCAAAACCTTATATGAAATGTTAAAACCTTACATCAGTCTACTGGTTAAGGAGTCTTGACAACAATCTTGAGGTTTGGTTTTCATTTCAACTCATTTTTATGATTCTATTTATTTCAAACAAAAATATAATTATGAAAATAAACTATTCTCAAAAACCGGTGATAGATTGGAATTTAAATTTCCTATAATCAAGTTTAATTTTATGTTCATACAATTCTCTTTAGTGATATGAGCAAGAGATACTTAATTTAAAGGGTTATTGTATGTTTTTTATTTATTTATGGTAGTAATAATCTTACCAATAAAAATAAGAAAAATATACTAAGAGGTATAGAAAAGAAATACCAACCCGGTGAGTGAACAAGCTAATGGTTGGGGAAAAGTTGAAAGTTGTTTTATGCGACTTGGAGCTCTTGATTATTTTTGTGACCTTCGATTTGTTTATGAGTGTAACTATGAGACTAAGTGGAAGCAAAAAGTTCTTAGTTATTTAGGGTGTTGATTTTGTTAAATATAATTGAAAGTGATTTATAATAAGTCAAGGAAGTTAGAATACAATTAGAAGTTAGTTAAATTTGTTTTGCCAGTTAATGTGCAAACTGTTTGATATAAATTTATGATACTAAGAATGTTCTTTGTAAGTGATTAATCAATATTCAGTTATCAGAACATTCTATTTTATTATCTTCTTCTCAATTTCAATTACTCTTTGTTTTACAATGTGTTCTAACAATTGACATTAGAGTTTGGGTTTTAATCATTGGGAAACACGAGTGAAAGTGTGAGGGGAATTTAAAACATGGCAAACAAATAGTGTGAGTAAAAAAGAACATAATGAATGAAAGAGGTTTTTCATTGAATATGTCAATCCTTAATGGGAAGAATTGGGAGAGGTCGTCTGTATCAATGAGATCGTTGTTAGGAGCTCAAGAAGTGTTTGAGATTATTCAAGATACCTATGAACATCTTGGTGTGAATCCTATAGAAAGATAGCAAACAACCTTCAAAGGTTGCAAAAAAAAAAAAAAAAAAAAAGGATTGCAAGGCATTGTCTTACATCCAACAAAGTGAAGATTCAAATAACTTTGAGAGGATTTCAAAGGTATCTACATCAAAGGAGGCTTGGGATGTCTTGATGAAATATTACATAGGTGGTGAAAAGACAAGAAGATCAAACTTCAAATGAAAGCCAATGGAGAAGTGATGACTGAGATGGTGATCATTGAAAAAATTATGAGGACATTAGCACAAAGAAACGATCACATAGTGGTGTCAATTGAAGAATCAAATGATTTTAATAAAATGAAGCTGGAAGATCTGCAAAGCTTCCTAGAAGCTCATGATTAAGGATAAAAGGAAGATATGAGGCACACACACAAACACAGGCACTGTAGGCGGAGGTCAGCAAGAAGTCCAATCAAGATGGAGGGAAAAACAAGAAGTGGAAGAGCAAGTTATAACACCTTAAATTTTATAATAAACTATTTATTAATGAAATATGATTTTAAATAATTAAGTTGATGTTAAAATTATTTTAGAATATGTGTTGATTAATTTTCTTTATATGATATTTAAATCTTGTACATATTAGACTAAACGAGTGATACAAAAATCAAATGTTATATTTTTATTACATATTTTTCTAAAAATAATAGTATTTTAGTGTACATATTTTAAAGTATAAGATTTTAGGCAATTCTACTTGCATATGTGTGTCTGTAGTTAATGTGATATTTTCTTGTATGTTGACTAATGTTAAGTGTGCATATAATTGTATTTGATTATTTCTAAATATATTTTATTTTAATTAATTATTTTACAAATAATTATATTGAGATATTAGTAGTATAGATATTGATTTTCTTTATTTCTATATATTTGATATGGTATGATGATTTTATACATGTTTATTTTGATTTAGTAATTAATATAAATTATTGATGTTATATTTATTTATTTTATCATTTCAACTATTTTTATTTGATTATGTACATCGATTCAATTAAGTACATTCATCCAAGTCTGAAGAACTCATTTAAAATAATCGATTCGTTAAATCGATTAGTTTATGCAGTTTCAAGATTCAAGAAAAACAAGATTCGCGAAATCGATTGGTTATATCGATTAGTGTGCTTTATAACTTTAATGAATTGATTTGCCAAATCGATTCATATGTTGTTTTTCCTGAAACTATATAAACTGTTATCATACTCTTCTTCTCATAATAATTCACATACATAATTTTTGATAACTTTCAGAATTTTCATAACTGATGATAACAACAATATACCACTTACTCTTTCTCAACTGACATTACTTTGAACATCTTTTTCAGCCATGAACAATCAACGTTTGTGATCAATGAGGATTGAAAAAGACTAAATTGAGAAAGATTGCTTTGAGAAGAAGGAAGATCAAGAACTTTGTAAAATTGATCTGTTTCAATTTCTGTAAATCATTTTCTATTACCAAATTACTTTTAGAAAATCCAGTTGTTACTGGTGGTGTTCTTCAAGGTTGAGGGCTGTCAACAAGAAGACACTTGACTGGATTCTTGGTCAAGTTTATGGGACTTAAACTTGGGAATTCAGAGAGGGAAAGATAGAACAGGGAGAATAGTTTAAGATTGGTGTGAGGCGCTGTGTAAAAATCTGTAAACTGATTCTAAGAGGTTCTATAGGAAAGGCTAAGATCTAGTTGGATCTTAGGACTGGATGTAGGTCATCACGGGACGGCTGAACCAGTATAAAAATCTGCGTACACTTTTATTTCCCTTATCTCGTTTAAATTTCTGCAATTATTACGTTTCTGATATTGATTGAATGCATGATAAAGATTCTATGTTAAGTGATTTTGCATGATTAATTGTCTTAACATGATTGCATGAAAATCAACATCTTGAATAATAAATGTTTTCTGATGCATTTCTCCATATATACCATGATCCATATATTTTGACATTCGTTAGAATTGTTTATTAGGGACCTTGTTTAATCTTGTGTTTAGTAAATTTCGAATTTATTAAACTGCTGCGCATATTGTTAGAATAAGCATTATTCTGCATAATTCTTCTGCAAATCAGAGGTCGTATCCCCCAACAAAGTTTAGATTCTATACTCATTGTATTCTATGAGTAGAATATTTTTTTTAGTAGAATTATGGTTGTTGTGTTGTCATTGAAGAAATGTATATCTGCGTTTAATATAAGAAGGTGACATGTTGTTTGTAAAATTGATGGTGTGTTATGCTTTAGACCAGTTTTGTGCCTCGATAGAAATTTATGATGTATCTATAGACAAGTTGAGTAGTTGGTGTGAGAGAAGACTCTTATTTTGTAGATTTGTGAATTAATGTAATTCCTTATCATACCCAAGTATGTCTTATGCTTGGTGCCATGTGTACTACTTTAATATATATAAATATACAATTTTGTCTTTTTGCAAATTTTGAGAAAATAAGAAAATAAATTGAAACTCTTTTAAAAGTGTTAATTAATTGAAAAATCTCATATCTATCTATATATGTAGTTTAAATTTTCTTTCAAAATATAAGTTGAAAATAATAATTTTTTATAGTGATTAATTATTCGAAATGTGTTTTTAATGATTAAGGTACGAGTGAATTTTAGAAATGTGATGGATTTTAAAAATACACGTGATTTATTTTATTTTTATGGTATTTAGAAATGTGATTTGTTTTAGTTGTTTTCATTTAGGCGTGACTTTATGAAAAGTAATTTAAGCAAAAACTTTGAAATCTCAATAACCCTTTTTGGTGCTGAATGATTAGTAATACATTTGATAATAATTTAAATCTAGAAATCAATTTTTAGAATGATGTGTAACCTTTAGAGTGGTTTATGTACTATTTGATTCACTTTAGTTTGGTCATGTGTTGTACCTTCTAGTAAATAATTAACAATCTTATCTGCTACTTAAAAATCTCTACTTTAGTTTGTTGTAACTCTTAAGTGACGATTAATTCAAAAGAAAATTTAAGTTTGATCAATTTGGAGCAGTCAGCCTTTTATGAGAGTATTTTACATGAGCTAGAATTATCATTTGAGTTATGAGATGAACGTAAAATCTTGGTGTTAATTTTTGAATTAATAACGTGAATGTTTATGTTTCAAGTGTTCTAATTGTTGGGAACTAGTGTATAGAGTTCGAGTAGTCGTGAACATTTAAAAGTGAAATAGTTCTATATTGCTTAAAACAAAGTATTGATTATATATTGGTGTAAGTGTCATTGTTACTATTTGTAAGTTACAAATAAATTATTGTGAATATATAATTAAGTGAATTTTTAACTTGAAGTAAGGAGTAGTAGTTGTGGCGCCTCCTTCGCACTCCTAAATCATGTTAAAAATACTTTAAATTACCCATGTTTGAATTTGAATGACTACAATTATGGTTATCTTAAGTAGTTGACTACATGAGTAAGAGGGACTGGCTACCCCGACGACACATCGTTGATAAACGAAATAACCCATTGTTATTATCGTTAGAAATACTTGTTAAATATATTTTTGAAATAGTTAAAAAATCATATTCATCTCTTATATACATTTGAGTGGTTATGAGTCTTATATTACATCAATGTTGAATGCCGATAATGATTTATGTAGTATGAATAATGGTTGGAGTAAATTTTGAAACTATGTGAAAATATTTGTCCGCTTCCACTATGTTTATGTACTCTAGTTCTTAATTTCTAAGAAATTCTTATGTGTGTCTCTATTTAAAATTCATAAGAGTACGAAATAATTGAAATATTGCTCTATCTTTCTTACTTAAGTGAAACTTGTTGAGAAATTGAAAATATTTAAATTTTTTTAGATTAAAACTAGAAAATCATTGTTTGAGTAGTTAGTTGAAGTTAACAATTCATTTGGCATATTTTGCTTCATTGAACTTGAGGTATTAAGTTTGTGGTTACTAAATCTATAAGTTTTGTTTCTTTTGTAAATTGTAGTGGGTAATTGTAGTATTTCATTCCTGATTGAAATATTAGTTGCGATTGTTTAAATGATTCATTATGTCACGTTAGCATGTGCTTAAATGGTAACACCACGGCCATTCGGCGTTACCGACTGTGTTACCTCACGAGCTTCTAGCCCCCCCCCCCTTTCCTCAAATTGGAAATCTCGCCTCATCACAATCCCACTACCAATTGAGTTCTGTAACACCCCGGCTAGTGGCTCAGTTGGGGGCGAGAAGCTCGTGAGGTAACACAGCCAGTAACGCCGAATGGCCGGGGTGTTACATAAATGAGTAGTGAATACCTTAAATATGTTTATAGACTAAGTTTGAATCTTGATGGTGATTAGTTAGATATCAGTTCACTTATTATTCACTTCAAATTTTGAGAACGAAATTTCTTAAACGAGGGGAGAATTGTAACACCCTAAATTTTATAATAAACTAGTTTATTAATTGAATAGGATTTTAAATAATTAATTTGACGTTAAAATTATTTTAGAATATATGTTAATAAATTATAATAAATATTATATTAAATGAGCGATATAAATAATAAAGATTTCATTTTATTATTATATATATTTTTCTCAAAATAATAGTATTTTAGTGTCATAATTAAAAGAATAACATTTTATACGATTTTAAGTGTACATGTGAATTGGTAATTAATGCAATATTTTTTT